>CAUYQG010136216.1:0-19027 GCA_963574415.1 Tarsius wallacei | reverse complement strand
CTGTCACCCAGACTGGAGTGCAGTGGCCGCTCCCGGCCACCGCAGCCTCGACCTGCTGGGCTCTGGCAATCCTTCCGCCTCAGCCGTCCAAGTAGCTGGAACTACAGGCGTGCACTACCATGCCTGGCTAATTTTTTTTTGATTTATTGTAGAGACGAGGTCTCACCAAGTTGCCTAGGTGGATCTCAAACCCGTGGGCTCAGGCAATCCACTTGCCTCGGCCTCCCAAAGTGCTGGGATGACAGACTCAGCCACCGAGCCCAGCCTGATTACTTCTTTTAAACGAGCATTTAGCCGGGCTTGGTGGCTCAGCCTGTAATCCCGCACTTTGGGAGGCTGAGATGAGTGGATTGTCTGAGCCTGTGGGTTCGAGACCCACCTGGGCAACTTGGCGAGACTCATCTCTACAATAAATCAAAAATTTAGCCGGGCATGGTAGTGCGCGCCTGTAGTTCCAGCTACTTGGAAGGCTGAGGCGGAAAGATCGCCGGAGCCCAGCAAGTCAAGGCTGTGGTGGCCGGGAGTGGCCACTGCACTCCAGTCTGGGTGACAGAGTGAGACTCCAACTCAAAAACAAAACAAAAAACAAAAAAAAACCAGAAAAAAAAAACCTTGGCTAATTTAGTCATTATTTTTGTATATCTTCACTCTTTGTTCTTAATTTTAGGTCTGACAGACTTTCTGAATAAACCAATTTTTCTCATTTGCTTTTGGTGAATTTTAAACTTTGAAATCCCCTTTTGATAGAGAGGAGGAGAGAATTTTGCATCCAGAGGACTTCTAGTGTTTTAGTGTATTTCTGTTAGTCAGAGGCCTGGTCTGTCCCTGTATTTGAACAGTAAAAATGACCCTAGAGCACATCTGTGGTACACCGGGTCATTTTGTTTGATTTATTGCTTTCTTTCATTCTCCATGACCACTTTTCTTTACACTGAATCCTTTCACATTGAGGTTGATACTGTAACTAGGTGCACCAGTTTGCTGTCTACATGGTATGAATGGGAGTTTGCCAAGATCCTGATTTTTCCAAAATATCCTAAGCCATGCTTCCTTTCAATTTGGTCTAAAACTCAAACTGTTGGAATTTTCTTGTTGTTGATTTTTGTTTGTTTGTTTCTGTTCTTATTAAACAACAAAAGTAAGAGACAGTATTCTACCTGGGAGAGGATAGAGGTCTCTTGGTATTATGTGATCCTGAATACCAGCTCAGATAGTCTCATGAAGAATGGGTACATTTTATTTGGGGGGGAGGATGGGAGAAGGGCAGTCATCAAAGCAGCAGGCAGCCATTGATGGTTGAAGGGACGGGGGAGGGGAGGTGAATGGTCTGGCAGGGCAGATCTCAGATGATAGCTTATGAGCCAGGGCCCTTAGAGGTGTTGGATGCTTACTGTCAGACTCCACTTAATTCATTTTGTCCTATCCGTGAAAAACTCTATTACCCAGTCCTTCCGGCCGAATCCTCTACTTGAAGGGAAAAGATTTTGATAATAACAAGTCTTAGATTTGTGGCAAACGCCATCACTTTCTTTTTTTTTTTTTGAATTGGAGTCTCACTCTGTCGCCCAGGCTGAATTGCTGTGGCATGCTCACAGCCACCACAGCCTCGACCTGCTGGGCTCCGGCGATCCTTCCGCCTCAGCCTTCCAAGTACCCGGAACTACAGGCGTGCGTTACCACGCCTGGCTAATTTTTGATGTATTGTAGAGATGAGGGCTCTCCAAGTTGCCCGGGCTGGTCTCGAACCTGCGGACTCAGACAATCCACTTGCCTCGGCCTCCCAAAGTGCTGGGATTACAGGCTGAGCCACTGAGCCCGGCCAAACCCTACCACTTCCTAGTGTAGCCAAGTTACTTGACCACTCTACAACTCAGGCTTCTCCTCTACAAAATGAAATCAGATTCACTCATTCCTAAGTCCCCTCTTTTGTTCTAGAATGTCTAAGGTCCAAGCCTTTTAGAGCCTTGATGGGCTTTGCATCGTACAGCAAAAACACCTGATACTTACATGTACTTATTTTATCGGTTTGCTTCAGATCGGGGCCATTGTTGGTGGGGTGCTCCTTCTGGTGGTCGCAGTTGCTGGTGTGGTACTGGCAAAAGAATCTTGGAATGCCGACATTACCCTTCTGACCATCAGTTTCGTCTTTCCTTTGATCGGCCATGTCACGGGCTTTCTGCTGGCACTTTTCACCCAGCAGTCTTGGCAAAGGTACAGTAAAAGTAGCCATAAACCTTTTAATTTAAAACACACTGCCCCGGAAGGCGTTGCTGCCTGGCTGTGTCAGGAGACATGAAGAGTTTTGACTTCCATGGCAGGTGGAGAAGGGCTAAGCACAAAGAGGGTGGAAAGATCGTGGGAATTCTTTATGTAAACTAAAACAAAGACCAAATTGATGGGAAGCTATAATCTGTGAAATTACGCCTGGTGCGTAAATACCACTTGTTAAGATACGGACGCATTTCTCTTCTTAGGAGTAATGGGATTGTTTCCTTAAACATAGGGCAGGGCAAGTTTCAAGAGATTAAATCCTTATCCATTGTGTGTGCCAAATTTTTTTTTTTGTTGTTGTTATTTAGTTTTTATTTCTCTGCAATCCAACTAGACGTGGAAGGGAATAAGGAAAATATGGAACCCAAAAAATTGTAGCGGGAGCACAAAGATTATAGGGATACTGTGAGCAAATGGGATGGAGGGGGTGATCTCCTGAGCTACAGAAGGAATGATCTGGTAGTTTAAGATAAAACAAGTCAAATTTATTAGAGTTGTCCACGGTCAGCAATGGTGATCTTGTTGCTGGTCTCGCCATTCTTGGATCCAAAGCCCTCCAAGGCTCGCACAACATTCATGCCCTCTTTCACCTTGCCAAAAACCACATGCCTGCCATCCAACCATTCAGTCTTAGTAGTGCAGATGAGAAACTGGGAACCATTTGTGTTGGGTCCAGCGTTTGCCATGGACAAGATACCGGACCTATACGCTTCAAGATGAAGTTCTCATCATCAAATTTCTCCCCATAGATGGACTTGCCGCCAGTGCCATTATGGCATGTAAAGTCACCACCCTTGCATATAAACCCTGGAATAATTCTGTGAAAGCAGGAACCCTTATAACCGAATCCTTTCTCTCCGGTGCTTAGAGCACGAAAGTTTTCTGCTGTCTTTGGAACTTTATCTGCAAACAGCTCGAAGGAGACACGGCCCAAGGGCTTGTTGTTGACAGCGATGGCGAAGAACATGGTGGGGTTGACCATGGCTGATGGGAAAAGGCGCAAGGCGGCGGCATCTGTAAAGCCGTGTGTGCCAAATTTTTAAAAAATTGCTAATTGTTAGAGGCAAGAAGAGAAAGGAGATCAACTTGAGAAATAAGATAGGAATTTTGTCCTAAATATTATCATTACAAATTGAGACATGTCATTTTTAAATACTGTGAAATATTAAAAGTGATAAGACTCCATTTTGGTATGCTTGTAATGAGATGAGCTTTATCATACAATGATGGAGGAACTATAAAATGGTATAAACTCTCAGGAAGGCAATTTAGTGTCATATCAATAGCTTTATAAATATTTATAGTTGTTAACTCAGTAATTTTAATTTTAAAAATCTGCCCTGATGCAGCACTATTAGATATGCACATGAATATTGATGTGCTCAGATGTTAATTGCAGTGTTATTTATAAAATAAAAATAGAAATATTTAAATATCTAACAATAGGGAGATATTTAATTCATGATGTATCCATGTGAGGAATATGATGCAATTTTATTGATTTTGGAAAATACTCAAGAGATAAAAAATTAAAGAAGAGTAGAAGATGATATGTATTTCAATTCCTGCTTTGTAGAAAAATGCAGAAAGAATTCTATGCTTTGAAAAATGCATCATAATGTAACAGTGTTTAATTTTGAATCCTGAGATTATGGGTAATTTTAGTTTTTTAGTATTTCCTTTATGTATATTTGAGGTTTTCCCAATAAGTAAGTACTACTTTTAAAATCAGAAAATAATTACTAAAGAAAAGTAAACTGTGCAGTTGAATTGCAAAGGTGAAGGTCGAGAAATTTTTAATTGGCTTCATGTCATTCCACTTGGGAACCAAGCACTGGGTTTAACTCCAATAGTCAGTCTTATTAACTCCTTACTACAACCCTGAGATGTAGATACCATCTTTACTCTCATTCTACTGATGAGCAAACCCTTCAGAGAAGTTAAGTGACTTGACCAAGTTCATAGAGCTAGACAGTGGTGGAGTTAGAATTTGAACCTGTTTTGTTTACAACATCAACAGTTAGGAACACAGACTGTTGAGCAGTTGAAATATGATTTGATCGGGAGAGAAAGTACTCCTATGGCAAGATGTAGTAAGTAAATTCGTCTTTTTCATATCTGATGGCCTGACAAAGATCAGCATTGAGATATTGTATTTGCCTTGTGAGTGGCCCTAACGTGAGTTCTAGCTTTGTAGTTTAATCATGTCAAGTTATTGGCAAGGGTCTGAAAGAAGTGAGAGGAGTTTGAGGAGTGTAGCAATCAATAGGGTGAGAAGCATTAAAATAGGAACACAGAACTTGTCCCGTGCCATTGACAGTATTTCTTCTCCCACATGACACAGCCTTGTTACCTCCATTTCCAATACAGCTTGCACATAGATGTTAGCTTATCTTCTGAAATACCTTTTCATTCTCTCCACTTCCAAGAACACATAAAGTCCTGCAGAGTGCCTTGATAAATTGGAGATGGATGAGACAACTTAACCCAGCTCCCAAGGTCCTGCCCATGCCTTCCCTCTCCTCCTGCCTTGGTCTTTTTCAAGTGAGGTTTTTTTCATTTTCTGAAATCAGGAAACCAATAATATACAGAAAAGTAGAAAGCAGTAAAAATATTACAGCCATTTGAGACACCTGGTTTTTGTGTTTTTCAAGTGTTTAGTTTATACTGTCTCATATCTCTAACCCAGCTTTCCACTCTCATCTCCTTCAATCCTCCTCTCCATGTAGATTTTCTTACAGTGTATACAATGCCTGCTGGATAGCCCACACTTGCAAATGTCCCTGGAACTTTAGTTTCTGTCATTTTTTCCCCCACGTTAAATGCCTTTTCTGCTTTCTATCCTTTAATCACACTCCACCTCTGTGAATCCTTCTCTAACCACCCCTACCACTTTTCTGAATTTCTACAGCATCTCCGCAGCCCTGAATCATACTTTGTCTTGTGTTGTTACTGCACCTTTCCTGTGTGTGTATCTTGTCTCTCCACCCAGATTTCTGGGGCAGGGTTTGCAAAGTCCCCAGTGCCTCTCAGAAGACCTCCTACAGAGTAGACACTCGGCAAATAACTATTGGTGAATAAACATGTGTAGTGACCCGAGCTAATAGCTTATGTTTGTTGTTATACATGTGAGAAAATTTAAGAGTAGTGCATATTGCTAGGACATAGCTCTTGAACATTTTTTTTCATTGATAGATGCAGGACGATTTCTTTAGAAACTGGAGCTCAGAACATTCAGATGTGCATCACCATGCTCCAGTTATCTTTCACTGCTGAGCACTTGGTCCAGATGTTTAGTTTCCCATTGGCCTATGGACTCTTCCAACTGCTGGATGGATTTCTCATTGTTGCAGGTAGGTGAACTCCCATCAGCTAAACTTGACTGAAAAGCAGTCACTCTAGCTTACTGTTTTTCAGTCTAAACTTGCATGTGCTGCCCCATGACAAATTTTTAGCCTGACATTTCTGGGGACAATAAAGTGCATAAACAGGAGAGTTTGATACAAATGTGAGTTTCATAAAAAACCATCTGCAAGTGAGTTTATGATTATATACAATGATATTCTTCACAAAAGTCAATACACTACTGGAACTTAGATTTCAAGATTTGTTAAGACAAGGTCTCCACGAACAACTGTTCATTTCAAAAGTGACATTTGTCGAACTTAAGTCTTTATAGGTTATGTCTCATTAAAAGCCAGAGGTTTCCCAAATGTCAGGTTATTTCAGTGTTTCTATGACTAACATTTGTGTCGAATGTGATTTTTTTGTTTTGTTTTGTTTTGAGTCAGGGTCTCACTCTGTTGCTGAAGCTGGAGTGCAATGGCATGATCATGGCTCACTGTAGCCACAACTTCCTGGGCTCAGGCAATCCTCCCACTTCAGCCTCTCAGTAGCTGGGACTATAGGTACATGCTACCACACGGCTAATTTTGTGTGTGTGTGTGAAGACGAAGTCCCGCTATATTGCCTAGATGGTCTTGAACTCCTGGGCTCATGCAATTTTCCCACCTCGGCCTCCCAAAGTGCTGAGATTACAGATCTGAGCTACCATGCCTGTCCCAAAATATTGTCAAATATGAAATACAATATTGTATACTGCTCTCCTGGGCTCAAGCAATCCTTTCACCTCAGTCATCCAACTAGTTGGAACTACAGGCATGTGCCACCACACCTAATTTTTTGATTTATTGTAGAGACGAGATCTCACCCTGTTGCCCAGGCTGGTCTCTAACCTGTAGGCTCAGGTAGTCCTTTCGCCTGTGCTTCCCAGAGTGCTGGGATTACAGGCATGAGCCACTGCACCCAGCCTCAAATATTTTTCAAATATGAAATATAATGTTGATACGAGTATATGTATATGTGTGTGTGTGTATTTACATATCTATACAACCAAATAGACATTATTTTGGTGTCTATCATTATATATTTCATTGAAGGCAAATTAAAAAATATATATGTACACATACACATGTTTTAATCTTGGGCCATTGTAAATTTTTACTGTTGTCAGGGATCAGACACTAAGTAAGGCCCCATGATTCCTGATATAACTGATTAGACACTGATAGCTGATTATTATATGCAGATTATACATTAATCATCAATATCACAAGATAAAGAATACTTGGGGTTTAATTTTCACATGATAAGTGACATCTGTCAGAGTAGACCTCTTAGCCTTCCATCTATGTTTTAATCCCTTCTCATGGGGACATTGTGGGAAGCATCACGTCGGCCCACCCCTAGCTCCATCCCAGCACCCAGAGTGCCTGACTCATAGGGAGGACCCCCAGGACTTGCTGAGTGACTGACTGACTGAATGGGTGAGTGAGTTGTCAGCAACCTGATGAATGGATCTCAATCCAGACAGAAAAAGTCACTCTGATATACTGACTCTTTTTTTCTTTTTAAGTCAGAGTCTCACTCTGTCGCCCAGGTTGGAGTGCAGTGGCATAATCATGGCTCACTGCAGCCTCAACCTCCTGGGCTCAGGCGACCCTTCTGCCTCAGCCTCCTGAGTAGCTGGGACTAGAGGCGCATGCCACCATGCCGGTTAAATTTTTTTATTTTTTGTAGAGATGAGGTCTTGCTATGTTGCTCAGGAGGGTCTCGAACTCCTGGGTTCAAGCAATCCTCTCTCCTTAGCATCCCAGAGTGCTGGGATTACAGGTGTGAACCCTAAACTCAGTCACTAAATCATTTGTTCATCGCTTCCTCTCTTTTCTCTCCTTTTTTCCTGTGTGTTTATACATATATGATGTCAAGCAAGCAGTCCCCCATGGAGTGACAAGCATGCAGTGTCACCAAATTATACTTTTGCCGAAGTGGTTTTTCATACTTGTATGTTTTAACACCTAGCATATCAGACATACAAGAGGAGATTGAAGAACAAACACAGAACAAAGAACCCAGCTTGTGCAGAAGCCTGCCACAAGAAATCCACTTCTTCCAGAGAGACCAGTGCTTTCTTGGAAGTGAATGAAGAAGGCACCGTGACTCCTGGGCCACCAGGGCCAATGGATTGCCACAGGGCTCTAGAACCAGCTGGCCACCTCACCTTGTGTGAATAGTGGGGACTTGCTGGCTAGACTGTCCCTTTTTCCTCAGAGGTCAGTGATGACAGTGTGGTGCTGACGTGTGACCCTTGTTGGTGGGGCCTGTGTGTGTTCAGGTGTCATATGTGAGAATACTTATATTTTTGTGTGGCTTGTGAATTGTGATAGGATCACTTTTTTGAGAATGTGTTCCACCCATTTCAGGGAGTTGCTTCTGGGAGTTTACACGACATATTTACAAGCTGCCTGGAGTGTTCCTGGCAGTAGACAGCGACCCTCATTATGTGAAGTCATGCTTCATGTGGATTTTAATCAAAAAGTGTTAGGACTGAGGGGAGACGCTGTCCCCTTGTGGTGCAGGCAAGGCACACCTAGGTTCTGCTTGACTTTGGACAGGTCCTTTGGAGCTCTGGGGAGGAAACACAGCTCTCGTAATAAAGGGGGCACTGTTTTCAAATGGTTGTTATTTTCTAAGTGCTTGAAAATCTTTTTTGATTGCAGATGTATTACAAGCTTAGAGAAAATGTAAAGAACACAAGGTTAAACGTGGAATGCCCAGTGTTTTCACTCCCTAGAGACAGATGCAAATGTGTCCTTCTAGGCCATATATATATATATATATACAGAAACATATAATACATACGTAATAAACATATTACGGGGACCCAAAAACTGGATTTCTCTTTTGGAGGGCGGGTCCCTTGCAGTATAGGCTTTCCCTGCTAAGTAAGTATTCTAGGAACCCATCAGTTTTTGTCTGGAAGTTTTGAGAAAGTTGTGTCATGGTTGCAGAAGAAACGTCCTGAGTTGTGACAAACAGGTGACTGGTTCTTCCACCATGATAAGGCGAGCCCACATCACGCGGAGGGTACAGCAGTTTTTGATCAAAAAACGGCATGACATCCAAGCCTCACTCTCCCTATTCACCCGATCTCGCCCTGAGGGATGATTTTTTGTTTCCCTGGATGAAAAAAGTCCTCAAAAGGAAATGTTTTGCTGATGTGGAAGAGATGAAGTAAAAAATGACAGAAGCATCAAAAGGCATCAAAATTGATGAGTTCAAAAATGGTTTTGAGCAGTGGAAAAGTCGTCTCGATAGGTATATTGCATCCAACAGAGTACTCTGAAGGTGGCTGAAGTTTAGACTTGCAAATGAACAATTTTTAATAAAATTCAGTGTTTTGGGGTCCGTCACATACATATATATAGTATCATTTAAAAAATATTGCAATCATTCCACACATACTGTTGTGAAGTCACTTGATGACATGGAACATATTTGCATGTTAGTCTGCGTTGATCTACCTCATCCTGTAGAATAGTGGCCACATAGAAGTAGCCCCTGCATGGAGGGCCTGTAGTCCAAGCAGCCCTTACCCGCGGACATGTAGACGCTTTCAGCCTCACGTATTACAGTGCTGCCACAAACACCTTGCCCTTGTGCAGGTACTTCCGTGGGCTCACTTCCTACCACTTGAATTGCCACGCCGATTGCCAACAGGGGCGCTGGCAGATGCGCCCTGGTGGTGTTATACGGCCATGCCCAGGACCAATTTTCATTTAAGACAGCTCGTTTAAAATTACACTTAAAAAATATAAGTAGAGCATTTTTTTATGACCATTGCCTATCCATGTCCTTTGCCTTTTTTTCAGGTGAATTTTTTTCATTCTGATTTATAGATTTTAACATATGATAGTCCTATGTGCTGTCAATATTCTACCTACTCTGTTTATCTCTTGTTTCTCCGTCATGTCTTTTGCTGTACGTTGTTTTATCTTTTTTACAGATTCAGCTGTATTAATCTTTTTAGAATGTTTTTTGACCTTGATATCTGCCTGATGTTAGAATAGTTACATTATTGTGTGGATTGTGAATTGTGATAGGATCTTTTTGAGAATTTATTTGGCCCCTTTTCAGGGAGTTGTTTTGGGGCCTTTCACAATGTATTTCCTAGCTGCTGTGAAATTATTGTTCTCTCATGCAATAAATGGTGTCTGGCAGTAGGTGAAATCCATTCCATGTTTGACATTATTAAAAATATTTTTCCATTTATTTTTCTATTACTTTCATAGACTGAATATGTACATGTTTATTCCATTTTGAATTTGTTATTGTATGGTGTGATTACTCTGATTTTTATAGTTATTTATCCAAACATCATGTATGGAATCATGTATCTTTTCTCCACTGATGTGAAGTGTCACCTTTGTCACACAACTTCCTATATAAAGCATTTTTTGCTGGGATTTTGTTTGGGTCCATTTTGTGCCTATTCTCATTGGTAAGTTTTGGAATATGTGAGAAAGTGTTTTGTCTGAGATTAGTGCCTTATATTTATTTTGTAAATATTCCCAATAACTTGTGGGCTCACATGATGACAATGATGATTTTGGTATTTTCACAATTCAGGAAGCCTTTGTGGTGATACAGAAAGAGCCTGTTAGGTCTTAGCGCCACAAGCACTTTTTATATGGAGGAGAACAACGCCAATCTGTGATGACTGTTAACGCTCACCTGTTGCTTTACTATGTGGGGTTCCCGTCATCCGTGTGAGATCAACGTGTGTGTGTTGAGAAGCTAGTCTGAGCTACAGATAGGCACAGGGGACACACCAGCAGTAACGAGGCAAAAAGGATTCCTGCCCTCACGAAGTTTATAGTCTAGTGGGGGCATCGACCCTTGCAATGAACATGGTTAGGAGACTCATGAGTTCACAAAGATTCCTGGGTTTAAAATCAGCATTACTGTGAGTTAAAAAGAAAATCCATGAAAAGCGAATTTCGACATCATTTCTCCACAGAGATGGCCAACACAAAATGGTAAACTGCAGTGCTGTTCAGAAGGCATTAACAATATGGTCCGTGGCTGGGTTCGGTGGCTCAACCTGTAATTCCAGCACTTTGGGAGCCCGCGGGTTCGAGACCAGCCCAGGCAACTTGGCGAGACTTTGTCTCTACAATAAATAAACAAAACAAAAACCAAAAACAATATGGTCCGTATTTACCAGTCAGAACATCCCCATGATGGGGGATGGGTCAATTTCCAAAGGCTTCCCGTAAGGCAGGAAGTACTAATCAGTGTGGGGGCTCCAAGGCTGTCCTGCCAGGAGGCTGTTGCCTCCAGAGATCGTTTGTAAACAGGAGAAGAACTCGACCTAGCGAAGCTGTTCAGGAGGTCACACATTGTCCTTAGGACAAAGAATAGAACTAAAAAAAGGGTCTACTTGCATTCTAATTGATCTAAATAATCATAAGTTAATGAAGTGTGGGACCAGGCCAGGTGTGGTGGCTTGCGCCTGTAATCCCAGCACTTTGGGAGGCCGAGAAGGGAGGATTGCTTGAGTCCAGGAGTTTGAGACCAGCCTGGGCAACAGTGAGACGCCCGTCCCTACTAAAAAAAAAAGAAAAAAAAAAAGCCTAAAAAAAAAAAGCCAAGAGTGAGACCTATGAAACTCAGAAATGGGGCCAGGGAACTAGCGAGCCTAGCTCTGCGTCTGGAAGAGCCAGCAGGCTCCTGGCAGCCCAGTGGGAAGAACATGAGCTGATCAGCCTTGGCGTGTGCTTTGCCCACCAGGAGGCGCCCCGCCCAAACGCCCAGGCTTCCTCACTTGGCTCCTTTGTAAGCTAATATACATTGGCAACATCGTCAGTGTGCTGAGGGTTTGCTTAGCCCGGCCCTTGGAATATACCTAATTTTGGTTGCATGAATAAGAATGTTTCTGAACCAGCAAAAACTGAAGACTTTGTTTAAATGCTTCCTACTGTGAATCTCTCCACCAGTTAAACTCCAGATACTTCAGAGGTCAGAAGATCTCAAAAGATTGACAGTGGTAGTTACTGAGGAATGTGGGAATTGAACTGGAGAGGCACACCCTGCCCACTGAATTCCAGTGGCTTCTTTTGTCCTTATAAACAGAACCAAGATTTTGTTCAGGACAGCAGTATGTCTAGCTTGAAATAATTTTCTTGAAACTAAAGGTGAGCATGTGGCATTTTTTGCTATTAAGATAGAAACAGGAGTCTGCTGATAATTTCTGGGAAATTTTGCTTTCTTGTCCTAGGTACTGACACTTTCTCCTTGTCAATTCCTATTTCCTTCCTGGAATGTGAATGTAATAGCTGGAGCTGCAGCAGTCATTTTCAGACCATGAAGGGAAGGCCAGGATAATTATAGAACTGTTGACATTCTTGAGCTATAGAGTCAATCCCAGCATCTGCCTACTTCGGAACTCGAGAAAAGAAAATAACTCTAACTTGTGTAAGCTTGTTTGGTTGTTTATAGCTACTTGCAGTCAAACACAGTCCCAAACTGATACAGTAAAATTTAAATTGGCTTTAAAATATTATGCGGGCCAACTCATAATTGGTCACATTTATCTCTACCCAAACAAGGTACCTTGTTTGTATTTCTGAATTATGTAAAATGAGAACACATCCTTTCACTATCAGAGTATCTATGCCTGGAAGATAGCTATGATAGACTGTTGTTTTAATTCTTGGATTATCACATGTTTAGATAACTAATTTTTTAAAGGTCTATTTTGAGCCAAATGTAAGTCACCTAGGCCCGTAGCACAGTCCCAAGAGGTCTTGAGAACATGTGATAATGAATATTTTTTTTTTTTGAGTTGGAGTCTCACTCTGTTGCTCAAGCTAGAGTGCAGTGACATGCTCCCGGCCACTGCAGCCTCGACCTGCTGGACTCAGGTGATCCTTCCACCTCAGCCATCCAAGTAGCCGGAACTACAGGCGTGCACTACCATGCCCAGCTAATTTTTTGATTTATTGATAGAGACAAGGTCTCACCATGTTGCTCAGGCTGGTCTCGAACACGCAGGCTCAGGCAATCCTCTCGCCTTGGCCTCCTAAAGTGCTGGGATTATAGCTTGAGCCACTGTGCCCAGCCAATGAATCATTTTTAATCTCAAAGACCCAGCAGGCTATCTGGGGCTACAGATGTAAAATAATGTGATCTTTTTACAACAGTCATTTCTTTCCTGTTTATCATGATAATTGAAAATTATCTCTGCTAGCAACATGTATCAAAATTTTGATTTTGGGATAAAAGAGTTATTAATTCTGCAATGCTCAGGCCTGGACCATCATACCGTTCTTCTGAAATATGACTTTAGCTCCATTTTAGGAATACATTCTACCACAATCTGTGTTCCCCCTTGTATAGCATAGTGTTGTCATGGGAAAACAGCCAATTATCCAATGATGTTTTCCAGCTTCCTTGACCTCAGGGGCCATCAATCGGCCAGTTCTTGCTGATGAACAAGGGGGGTGATGTGTTCTGCTTGCAGCCCTGGTCCAGCTCCCAGAACGTCCCCATGGGTGAGCTTCCACAGAGGTGGGCTTCCATGGGAATGGCAGCGACACTGGAATGATCCTGGAAATGATGTGTTGGCGACGGAAGTGGCATCAGCCTGGAGTTCCTAAAAACTGAGGGCTGAAAAGCTGCCTTGCTGAGCTGTTCACTTGCCCAGAACTGTCAGATAAACCAGAAATAAACCATCATGTTTAAGCCGCTATATACAGACAGTGCCAAAAAAAGGAACACACATTTTAAGAAAGGAAAAAACTGTATTGGAAGTGTAATACTCCATATATACCGATAACAAAAGATGAATACAAGTCATGTTTGACCTCTGCAATTACAAACGGTGCTCTAAGTGGTTCTCATCATTGTCCAGACACTTCTGATGATGGCGAACAACTGCAGAGCTTGTTGCTGTGCGAGACCTCCCGGATCTTCCTTTGTGCACATCACACACAGGACCACACATCTCAAACTCATCACAAATGCATGCAGATGTTAGGTGTGTTGGTGTTCTGTTGCATACTCAAGCCTCCATTGTTGTTGTACTTCCACAACATTCTCAAATTTCAAATACCACAAAATGGTCTTGAGCTCCTTGAAGGACAACCGTGCTTCCACCATTTTCTTTGACCTGTCGCAAGGTGACGCTAGCATTCATTTGATGAATGCTGTCTTTTGAGCGAATGTCATACTACATGTTGCTACCATGATTCAATTCAATTTTGATAAGTAATACATTGATAACATCACTTAAAATGTGTATACATTTTTTGGGCACCCTTGTACTGGGGGTTAATGTTTCCTGGCACTTGGCCAACACAGGTGTGTCAGGAGTTGAGCTGTATTTACTCACCAATTAGATGTGTCTATGTACCTCCTGGCTCTGTGGCCTTGGCCTGTTTTCTCTCCAGAGTGGCCTTAGTCAATGGCTCCCACCATTCCATGCAGTAGGAGGAATGCCCAGTGAGGGCAGTGACGTGTTCATGCTAAGTTTCCATTTGTGGGTTGTAGCCTAAACCTGCAATTTCTTCTCACGGCTTCCATGTCCTGACTACATTCTTTCCAGAGAAAGCATCCTCTAGCTTTGCTCTCTCCTGTCCATGTTGGCTTCTGATGGCAGCTAATCATTCTGGCTGCACTGGATGCTTGAGTGCTGCTGGCCTGGTTTCATGTCAGGGATGCGAAAACAAGGCCTTGTGGTTCTAGCCCACTCCGAGCCAGGATTTCCAAATGTCACTTAAAGCCACAGAAGCCTTTCTTCCCAAGTGAAATCTTTGGCTCCACCCGGTCTGTCAAAGCACCTGTGGTTGAGGTAGGAATGGCAGGGAGGTGCTTCTTGCCAGATGTAGAGCCAGTTCTGAGGGAGGATCCAGGCCTGTGACCTGGTGGGACGTCACACACATCACAGTGGAGCTCGATAGGTTCACTGATGTTGTCTCTGCCGTCAGATGGCCTCAGATGCTCAGGATAGGTCCAGCAAATCACTGCGCTTGGGTAAGGTGAGAAGTTTACGGTGGCTGGCTCATGGTGCCATCTGAGTATGAGCCAAGCAGTGCCCAGGGTTTCGGGGTGCTGTCACTCACACCGTTAGAAATAGCATTCAGTGAGGTGAGTTTGACACTGGGAATCAGAAAACCCCTAAGCTGAGGTGCTCCCTTCTCACTGGTAGAACTAAATCGAAACTCCCAGATAGTATGATATTGTTTTCTTTGATTTCCCCTTGATCAGCTGAGTATTCTGAGTATTACTGTGACTAGGACTTGAAAATATTCTGACTGACATGCTGGTTGGGCACTGTAAGCTGGTCCCACTCCAGGGAGGCAGAAGGAGAAAGCCTGAATTTCTTGACTACTGTTACATCCAGTACAGGACCCTCACATGAGCCCCTACTGAAGATCTGCCAGGATTTCTGACGACATCCCCACTTCCCATCTGGCATGACTGGGTCCAACTGGGGAGACAGGAAGTGGGGTCTAGAGGTTCCTGTCGTCCCAGGGGCCTGGGTGCTGTTAAAAAGTAACACATTGACAACGTTTAATTTACACACAATTTTGGCTTGTTCATGTTTTCAAGTGTATTTTTATTTACAAAGTGAGATGATGCATTACAAACATGGATGCAGTTACAAACAAGTAACTGGTAACTCCATTTTCATGAAAAAGTATATAATATAAATATATTACAGGAAATTCTATATAGTAAACATTAGAAATTGATACAGTAAACATCTGCTACTTTTTTATGCCAATATTACTGTCATTTAAAGCTTAAATATTGGTTTCAAGTATCCCCTATAAAATAACTCTACTTTATTAAAATATTGGAACTTCTTTTTGCTATAAACAACATTGGTGCATTGAAAATAAACTCAGCGTGTCTTTGTAACAATGTCTGCTATAGCCAAATGCTGCCTTGAATCATTCCTAAGATCCGGGTCGTTCAGTTAGTGTTAACTTTAAAAACAATGATCGCAGGTTAAAGTAGCTGTAAAAAGACAGCATTTCAACATTTACTGTTGAGGCTTCCCCTCAATGTCAAGGAGAATGAACATAATGACCTGCGGGCTTGCTACTTGGGGTCTTCCTCTCCGGAGTAGGATCTGTGGGGTTGGGAGAGCCGCGGACCCGCAACCAGAGGCTCTTTTCATGTCAGTTCAAGGGTGCGGGCTGCTGTTTTTGCTCTTCTTCTGATTGAAGGCGTGTCAGGACATAAAGGATGACTTGATAGCAGAAAATATACTGATCCTATGGCAAAAAAAAGACTTAGATGTACCATGTGAATATTACATATTCATTGCTAAAGCGCGATTGGAATTGATGTTTGAGGAGTTCTGAAAATAGGGAAACATTTTGCTAGAATGTTGAATGTGGCCGGGCTTGGTGGCTCAGCCTGTAATCCCGCGCTTTGGGAGGCCGAGGTGAGTGGATTGCCTGAGCCCGCAGGTTCGAGACCCGCCTGGGCAAGCGAGACCTCATCTCTACAATAAATCAAAAAATTAGCTGGGCGTGGTAGCGCGCGCCTGTAATTCCAGCTACTTGGAAGGCTGAGGCGGAAGGATCGCCGGAGCCCAGCAGGTCGAGGCTGCGGTGGCCAGGAGCGGACACTGCACTCCAGTCTGGGCGACAGAGTGAGACTCCAACTCAAAAAACAAACAAACAAACAAACAAAAAAAGCACATGTGGACGTATGCATGTATATCTGTATATGTGTGCATATGAATGTATAAATGAATGTGTGTATATGAATATACACAAACATACAGCCAACTATACGTGACCTTTAGTGACACCAAGAGATCAAACAACACTTTATGAATGAATCCACTTTACAGGAGAGAAAACTGACACTCAGAAAAGAAACAGGAGAGCCAGGCACAGTGGTGCACAGTGGCTATTCAGAAGGCCAAGGTGGGAAGATCACTTGTGACCAGGAGTTTGAAATCACCCTAAGATACATAATGAGACCCCATCTCAAAAAAAAAAAAAATCCAGAAAGACAAAATAACATTTCTAGGACTACAGAGTTAGTAATTAAGTTACAACTAGAATGTGTCGAAATTGTATGGCATTTTATTAGGTAACGTGTACGTGTGGTTCAAAATCAGAATGATGAAACAGGGATATAGAGTGAGACGCCTTCTTATGCCTCCGTCCCTGTCTCTCTCCGTCCTCCCCATCTGCTCCACCCTCACCTTTGTTCCTGAGGTGTCCTTCGGTATTCTTCATGCAGATGGACGCTAACATAAATGCATATGATCTTCTCATCCTATTTTTTTGGTCCCAACGGTAGCATATCGAACATACTGCTCTCTATTTTGTTTTTTCATTTATGAAACCCTAGAAATTTATTATTATTATCATTTTTTACAGCTGCATTGTATATAGTCCCTTCTGTCGATGTACAGAGTTGTTTTTTGTTTGCTTGTTTTGAACAGCTTGATTGAGATATAATGAACATACCATGAATCCACTCATCTAGAGTCTGTAATTCAGAGGTTTTTCGTATATTCAGAGATGTACAACCGTCACACACTATGATAGTTTTTGTTTTGTTTTGTTTTTTGAGTCAGGATCTCACTCTGTTGCCCAGGATGGAGGGCAGTGTCGTAATCACAGCTCGCCTCAGCCTGACCTCCTATGCCGGGCTACTTCCTCAAAGGATACTTCAGCCCATCAAGCCTTCAGATGACTGTGGTCCTGACTGACATCTCCCAGCATCCTTCTGAGAGAGAACCTTTGAGCCAGAACTACTTGGCCGAGCACTGCTGGATCCCAGTGAGAGGTAAGAAATGGAGATTGTTGCTTTAAGCCACTAAGTCATAGGGTTTGTCGTGCAGTGATAGCTAATTACTGTGTTCGTCAAATGTTCAGGGTGTGATTGCTAGCTCTCAGCCTATGTCTTCAGATGGTTTAACAGAGCGCTAGCTGTAGATACACACACCTTAAATCATGACTTTCGGTCCAGCTTTAGCTGTTTTTGGAGATCACCCCTGCTCCTCCCTCTTCTGCCTCAAGGAGACATTGCTGGCATGCCCAAGCGCACTTTTGGAGGGACAGAGAATGCCACATGTCCTTCCCGTGACCCGAGCTTTCTGCTGCAGCCAGATCTGACACCTCAAGATTCAGGAGGTGTGGATCTTAAGGGCCCCACTGCCCCTGATGGGGGAGCAACGTCAGTCTGGCTCCTCGGGGTAGCGCTGTGGACCCAGAGGGATTTCCCTCCTGCTTGTGTCCTTTTCGGAAGGGCTCTGTTCTGTGGAATGAGCATTTCCAGCGCAACCGTGTCTGGACTTGCATTCTGGCAGCAGCACAGACTGCTTGTGATTGTCTCTTTTCCAAATGGATACCTGACCCACTTCTCCAGTCCAAGACCTGCCCTTTCTGGGCTCCTCTTCTCTGAGCCGGCCTTGGTGTTTCACGCAGATGCGTCCAGTCTAACATCAAATTGAGAGTGAACAGAAAATCAGTAGTTGGCACTGGCAGGCTCTTTTGTCAGGAAAGCTATTAATTTACAGCCACATTCTACAGTTTAAAAAAAATCACCTTACAGAAAAGCCTCATGAAGAAGAGGAATGTTTGCAGAGGGTTTCCTCAGGAGCCCGTCTGGCCTGCTTGTCAATATATACACACTCCCATCATTTTGAAGCAACCTTGATATAGAGGTTACTTTGAACAGAGCATTAAAGATTGATGAGCTATGAACCACACTACCACGGTGCCAGGAGTTTTCGAGACTAACTTTTCCAGAGACTTGCCAGAGGGCCCGGATATTTCTATTTTTAAAAAAATCTAAAAACTCATTTTAAAGGCCAAGTTTAAAATAGGGACTTACGGATACTTTCCTCATGGCTGCGATCCCTCTTAGATGCAGAGATGACTTCTTACTACTGAGGTGGGAGAGCTGTGCTGTCGTCCAATATGGTAGCCACCAGCCCACGTGTCAATTTCAATCTAAATTCAGGACCTGGGTGCTGAGGCTCACGCCAGTGCTCCAGTTACTTGGGAGGCCGAGCCAGGCCAGGAGACCGAGATCAAGACCCTGTCTCTAAAAACATAAATAAAAAATTAGGTGAGCAGGTGGTGCATGCCTATAGTCCCAGCCACTCGAGAAACTGAGGCAGGAGGCTCGCTTGAGCCCAGGAAGTTGAGGCTCCCGTGAGCCGTGATCGTACCACTGCACTCCAGCTTGAGTGACAGAGTAAGACCCTGTCTCTTAAAAAAAAGAAATCTGAGCTGGGCTCAGTGGCTCAGCCTGTAATCCCGCGCCTTTGGGAGGCTGAGGTGAGTGGATTGCCTGGGCCCGCGGGTTCGAGACCCGCCTGGGCAAGCAAGACCTCATCTCTACAATAAATAAAAAATTAGCTGGGTGTGGTAGC
>CAUYQG010136213.1:0-10421 GCA_963574415.1 Tarsius wallacei | reverse complement strand
AGCACAGAAAATACTAACATCACCCACACCAGCAAAGTTGACTGGAGAGTCTGGAGTTCCATCCTTGCCTGGCTGGAACAGGGCACCCCAACCTCCTGCTGGGGTGATGTCAGAGAAAATCAAGCAGAGAGCCAGGGATTTTCATCTCTGCAGAGCAATCAGAAACCTTTTTCCAGTTCTTGGTGTCAGTAGAGACCAATATGGAAAATCTGGACATTCACCAACACCAGGCAGTAATGATCCCCTTCAAAAATTACAAACTACTACAACTCACCCACCGTGAACCGTATCATTTGAATAACCCTATCATGATTAAGGAAGTTGGATTTATAATTTTACAATTCACAAAGAGAAATTTTCAGGCTCAGATGGCTTCACCATATAATTCTACCAATTTTCTTTTCTCTTGTTTTTTTTCTTTTTGAGTAGGAGTCTCACTCTGTCGCCCAGGCTGGAGTGCAGTGGCACACTCATGGCCACTGCAACCTTGACCTGCTGGACTCAGGCGATTCTTCCACCTCAGCCTTCCAAGTAGTTGGGACTACAGGTACCTGCCACCACGCCTGGCTAATTTTTCTTGATTTATTGTAGAGACAAGGTCTCGCCAAGTTGCCCGGGCTGGTTTTGAACCCCTAGACTCAGATAATCCTCTTGCCTCAGCCTCCCAAAGTGCTGGAATTATAGGCATGAGCCACCACACCTGGCCTATGTACCAAATATTTTAAAACAAGGCTAAGGCTAGGCACATTGGTTCATACCTTTAATCCAAGCACTTTGGGAGGCTGAAGCAGGAGGATCACTTGAGGAGTTTGAGATCAGCCTGGGCAATATAGTAAGACCTTGTCTCTACAAAAAATAAAATAAAAAATTAGCTGGATGTGGTGGCATATGCCTGTAGCCCCAGCTACTCAGGAGGCTGAGATGGGATGATCATTTGAGCCCAGGAGTTCAGAACTATGGTGAGCTATGATCATGCCACTATACCCCAGCCTGGGTAACAGAGTAAGACCCTGACTTAAAAAAAAAAAAAGATTAACATCAATTCTACATAATTTCTTTCAGAAAATACAAGAGGAAGGGATTGCTTTCTATTTTATAAAGTGTTTATAGTATGTATGTATATATATGCATATATTATAAATTATATATTATGGTATTTACATATATAGTATTACCCTGATACCAAAAAGACAATACAAAAAATGAAAACTACAAACCAGTATCCTTCATGAATATAGATGCAAAAATCCTTAACAAGATATTAGCAAATAAAATTCAGCAATATATAAAAAGAATTATACACCATGATCAAGTGAGTTTATTCCATGATACAAGGCTGGTTAAATATTTTAAAAAACATATCAATGTAATATACTATCAACAGGCTAAAGAATAAAAATCACATAATCATATCAACGATGTAGAAAAAGCATTTGACACAATTGAACACCCATTCATGATGAAATCCCCTCCACAAAAAAATAGAACTTCCCATACTTGATAAGAGAACATCTACAAAAATGATGAGTAACTAGTTAGTGGTAAAAGACTGCTTTCCCCTAAGAAACAAAACAGCACTCATTCAACAGAGAGCTAAAAGTTCCAGTACATACAAAAATCAATTTCTAGTTTTTATTTGTTTTGGGGGGGTTTTTTTTAGAAACAGAGTCTCACTCTGTTGCCCAGGCTGGAGTGGTACAATGGCAGGATCATAGCTCACTGCAGCCCCAAACACCTGGGCTCAAGTGATCTTCTCATCTCAGACTCCTAAGTAGCTAAGACCCCATGCATGTGCCACCATGCCAGGATAACAGGCTAATTTTTTTTTTAAGAGAGTGTCTATTTTGCTCAGGCTAGTCGTGAACTCTTGACCTCAAGTGATCCTCCTGCCTTGGCCTCTCAAAACACCAGGATTACAGATATGAGCCACCATTCTCAGCCCATATTTCTGTATATGACCAATAAGCATGTATGTTTCATTTCAGTATCCACAACATCATTTATAATTAATTAAATAATGAAATTCTTAGGTGCATATCTAAAAAAAATGTACAGGACTTGTCTTCTAAAAACCACAGGATGTTGATGAAAAAACTGAAGACGATCCAACAGATGGAGAATCACATTGTATTAATGGATTGGTAGACACAACGTAGTAAAGATGTCAATTATTCACAACTTGACACAGATTTATCACAAACCCTTTCAAAATCTCACCAAGATTTTTTTCATAGATATAGACAAGAATCATTCCAAAAGTTATACGAAAAGGCAAAGAAACTAGTATAGCTAAAACAATTTTTAGAAAGAATAAAGTGGGAGGAATCAATCTACCCAGTTTCAAGACTCATATAGCCATAGTAGTCAAGGCTATGTGGTATTTGGCAGAAGACACACAGATCAATGGAAAAGAAAAGACAACACAGAAATAGACCCTCAGGTCAGACACAGTGGCTCACGCCTATAATCCCAGCATTTTGGGAGGCCGAGGTGAACGAATTGCCTGAGCCCACAGGTTCAAGAACAGCCTGGGCACCTTGGTGAGATCTCCTCAATAAATCAAAAAATGAGTCAGGCATGGTGGCGCATATCTGTAGTTCCAGCTACTTGGAAGGCTGAGGCGGAGGGACCGCCTGAGCCCAGCAAGTCGATGGCTGCGGTGGCTGTGAGAATGCCACTGCACTCCAGCCTGGGCGACAGAATGAGGCTCCTACTCAAAAAAAAAAAAAGAAAGAAAGAAATAGACCCTCACAGATATGCCCAACTGAATTTTCACAAAGATGCAAGAACAATTCAATGGAGGAAAGGTAAGTCTTTCAACAAATGGTGCTAGAGTAAGTGGATATTCATGGACAAGAAAAGAAAAAAAGAACTTCAGTCTAAATCTCATACCTCACATGAAAACTCAAAATAAATTATGAACTTAAGTGTAAAACATAAAACTATAAAATCTCAGAGGGGAAAAAAAACCAGAAAATCATCAGGATTAGAGTTAGGCAAAGAGATCTTAGATTTGACACCAAATCAAAACCAATAAGAGGAAAAAGTTAATGAATTGGACTTCGCAAAAATTAAAAATTTTTGCTCTGTTAAAGACCCTGTTAACAGAATAAAAAGACAGGCTACAGACTGGAAAAAAATATTTTCAAACCACATATCTGACAAAGGACCAGTATCTAGAATACATAAAGAACTCTCAAAACTCAATGAGAAACAAACAACCCGCCCACCCAATTATAAAATGGCCAGAAGACAGATATTTCACCAAAGAGGATGTGCACCAAATAGGCTCATGAAAAGATGTTCAACATCACTAGCCATCAAGGACATGCAAATTAAAACCACAATAAGACACCTATGGGAATGGCTGAAATAGAGCATAATGATCTCGTCTGACACCACCAAAGGCTGGCAAGGATGTGAATCACTCATACATGGCTGGCAGGAGTATAAAATGGTACAGCTACTCTGTAAAACAGTGAGGCAGTATCTTAAAAAAAAAAACAAGCATGCAACTACCATACAGTCCATTAATTGCACCTTAGGCATTTATCCCAGAGAAATAAAAACTTATGTTCACACATTGCATACACGAATGTTGAGAGCAGCTTTATTCCTGAAATCCAGACACAATCCAGTTGTTCTTTGACAGATAAATGGTTAAACAAACTGGTATGTCTGTACCATGGACATACTCAACAATCAGGAATAAACTACTGATACAATGCAACAACCTGGGTGAATCTCTAAAACAGCAGGCTTAGTGAAAAGAGCCATTCCCAGAAGTTTCCTTACAGTAGGATTCCATTTATAACATTCTTGAGATGACAAAATTATAAAAAATGGAGAAAAGATTAGTGGTTGCCAGGAGGTTAAGGAAGGGCTAAGAAGGGGAAGGAAGTGGGTGTGATTATAACAGGGCAACAAGAGCGATCCTTGTAATGATGGAAATATTCTTTTTTTTTTTTTTTTGAGTTGGAGTCTCACTCTGTCACCCAAACTGGAGTGCAGTGGCCGCTCTCGGCCACCGCAGCCTTGACCTGCTGGGCTCCGGCGATCCTTCCACCTCAGCCTTCCAAGTAGCTGGAACTACAGGCACGCACTACCACACCCAGCTAATCTTTTTGATTTATTGTAGAGATGAAGTCTCACCAAGTTGCCTAGGCGGGTCTCGAACCCGCGGGCTCAGGCAATCCATTCACCTCAGCCTCCCAAGGCGCGGGATTACAGGCTGAGCCACCGAGCCCGGCTAGAAATATTCTTTATCTTGATTGTATCATCATCAATATCTGGTTGTGATATTGTACCATAGTTTTGCAAAGTTGTTTCCAATGAACATTCAAATAAAAAGAATGCTTAAACGGAGTTATGGTTGATTGACATTTCAGCCTTCGCTTATGCTATTAGTGAAGAGCCCATGGCAGGAAGGAGGAACAGGGAGGGCATCAGATTCAACACACATGTTGTGACTTTTGCTCCTTTAAAAGAAAATAAGCCTTGTGATCACCTAAAAAATGGCAGAAAATGGCTAAAAGAATACATGGGATCTATGTCATTTCTTACAGCTGCATGTAAATCTACAGTTACCTCAAAATAAAAATTTTTTTAAAAAGAGTACATATTCATTGTAGGAAATTTCTAAATGCAGGTTAGGAAGATCTAGTTTGGTTACATACAGATATGCTAATAGATACAGTATTAACATATGTGGGGGCTTTTCAAATATATGTTGAATACTTTTAATCACAGTAAAAATATGTCGTTCATCATGTTTTTCCCCTACACATTTGCTTCAGGGACTCCTGAGATACTTTAGAGTTACACAGGACTCTGACGTTCATGGATGGCTCCCACTGGGCCAAATCCTAGCAGAGTGTGGACTTGATTTCTTCTTGAGTCTCAACTAGGAGCAATTAATTATAATGGCCATCTCCAGGACTGTGTTGCAAGAGTTTTGAGGCAATCTCTGAACCCAAATCAGAACACTGATTGACTAGCAATGTCTACCATAGTCATGGGGTGCAGGAGTGGTCATACACATGCCAAAGATTTGCCACCTCTGTTGGCTGAAAGTTAAAAAAAAGCAGGCTGGGTTCGGTGGCTCCGCCTGTAATCCTAGCACTTTGGGAGGCTGAGGCAAGTGGATTGGCTGAACCCGCGGGTTCAAGACCAGCCCCGGCAACTTGGCGAGACCTCGTCTCTACAATAAACCTAAAAAATTAGCTGGGTGTGGTAGCCCACACCTGTAGTTCCGGCTACTTGGAAGGCTGAGGTGGAAGGATCGCCGGAGCCCAGTAGGTCGTCACTGCGGTGGCCGTGAGTGTACCATGGCACTTCGGCCTGGGCAACAGAGTGAGACACCAACTCAAATAAAATAAAATAAAATAAACCTTACAAACTGCAAGACACTTTGTTAATAAAACCTTCCAGGCCAAAGTTCTTGAAACTCACCCACTCTCTGTCATATCCAAGTATTGTGTTGTACATCAAGTAACTATATATTCGATATGAGTAATCTTTTATCTTTTAGTCCAATAAATTGCAAATATAAAGAACAGCCTCAGATTTTTTTACAGTAATTAATTCTCTGTCCTAAGAATATTACACAGCCTACCACATAAAACTTCTTACTTCATTGAGAGAATGATCAACCAACAAGCATTATTTAATGCTGTGTATCAGATATGAGGCAACCAATTTTTTTGATCACCAATAAAAATCATTGAGACAACAAATGTGAACACTGCTTAAGGTTATAGGAAATATGAGGTATCTGTACTCTGAAAACTCCTGACCTATTTGGGGGGATGCTGACAATTATGAAACAATTATAATAGGCAAGTGCTCTCATAGGGGCAGACAGAATGCTATCGGAACCCCTAAGACATGAATGTTAGCTGGACTTGGGGAATCAGGAAGTCCCCCTGAAAGAGATGGCATCTCAGGTGATGCCCAGAGAACAAGAATGAAAGGACAAGGAGGAGGAAAGAAAGAAGGAGAAAAGTATCCCAATCGAGAGCATTTTTAAGTATCAGGGTCAGAAAAGACAGTCAAGTGATTAAGATTGAAAAGACAAGCAGAAATTCAGGTCACAAAGAGCACGATACGCCAGAGTCCAGAATTTAAAGATTTTCCTGACTGATAATGTTTAAGCTGAAGGGTAAAAAGGATTACATTAAGATGGGGAACAAGCCCAGAAACAAAATATTTTGTGGTAGAAGGCTTATGGATGTTTCAACAATCAAGTTTCACTTCCGGTTTTTTGGTTTTGCTAAGATCCAGTAGAATTAAATCCAAATATTTAATGAGCAGTTCCTCTAGTATGGTTTTCTTATCAAATTACTTGTATTATCAAATTACTTGAAATTCCTAAATCCCTATGTATACAAGGTCTGACAATTAGGTTTGCGAGCCTCTTAGAAAAAGAGCTATATTCCTCATTGTTGAATATCACTACTGTCACCTTCAAAGTACTCCCCTTGGGAAGCTATGTACCAACACCAATGCCTAGTTCACCCTTCAGTGCAATTTTGGACTTCTTTTTCTGGAACGACCATCAGAGCTCTCATCATTATTCAGGGTGGTCTGACAATTAAGTTCACAAACTTGCCACATGCCCTTACATTGACAGCACTTTACAAATAATTCTATAGGAACACCCTCCTACTTACCTGATCCAGCCCCCAATGACTTTCTTCTTTACCCAAAGATAAAGGAAATATTGAAAGGAAGACATTTGATGACATTCAGGACATCAAGGGTAATACAACAACAGCTCTGAAAATTGCTTTGACGGGGGGACTAGGTGCTGGCATCGGCACATAGCTTCCCAAGGGGAGTGCTTTGAAGGTGACCGTAGTGCTATTCAGCGATGAGGCGTATAGCACTCGTTCTAGAATAAGTTTATGAACTTAATTGTCACACCTCGTACATAGGATAACTGCAAATATGGTCACTGTTTAATGTTAATAGTAATTTCTAGCTGGATGGTATGGATTTTTCTGGGGGGGGTGTCTTGTTTCTCTAATTAGCTTGAATAGTTTATAATGAGCATATAACATTTTAATAAAAATGAGTCAATTATTAAATCTATTAAGAGCCTTAGAAATACACCAAAATTTAAAAAAAATTTGTATCCTATAGTCATTTTCAAATAAGTTCTTACTGGGCTTGTGAATAGAATGGTTACAGTTAGTAACAAAGTAGAAGACAGAATACTACATGCAGGATCCCTCTCCCCTAATGAAAGTCTACTTTAAAAAAAAAAGTCTAATGAAGAAACACAAACTTTTAAAACTTTCTTGCAACAAACGAAACTAGAGAGGTATTAAAAACACAGTAAGTTTATTCAAATTGTTACTTTTCATAATTTCATTGACTCTTGTCACAGGTATCTTCATTCTATTACTTAACTGGGTACATTCACTAATATTATATAAAATGTCATAGAAAATTAAATAAGAACTAAAATTACAGCTAAGAACAGAGTCATGATCTGTGTGAAAGGAGTCCCCATACTGCACCCTAGTCCCTAACATGGTCATTTTTTGTTTCATGGGCCTGTCAACCTTAGAATCATTTTCATTTTGGAGAAAATAAACCTGCTTCTCTGAGCTCTCTCCTACCACATGACCAGTTCTGCATTATCGGTTTGTGTTAACCCAGTGGTACCTATCTATCCGGTGTATAGCAGGCCTGTAACACTTAGGATGCTTCTGCAAGACATGGAGAGGGTTTCCCAGGAGAGCTACGCAGCCATTCACCATGTTCTTTTTGCAGGAGATTTGGAACCAAGACTGGAAGGGATGTTTCAAGTTTTCAACCTGGAAAAAAAAATAATAAAGCTTTCTAATAAACTAGCTCTAAGGACTAAATATGAATCCATAACTCAGAAGAAGTCTTTCAAAAACATGAAAGTACAAATGAATAGAACTGAAAATAGATAACCATGTTGAAAAATTCAGTAGCACTTGGAAGGGGCATAAAGTGACTCTATACTGTACCTTTTAACAAAATTAGCTCTTTAATCCAACTGAAAAATTTTTAAACACAAAAAATGTGTGTATGTTTTTGGATTCCCTCCCTATCCCCACCCACACCCCTGCCAGCCAAGTCCAAAACTGACTATTCATGATCTCTGGGGCCAAGGCCTAGAAATATCCATTATAAAATACCAGATGACTGAAACGTATGTTTTACAGAACACTTTGAAAAGACATTGCTGTAAAAGAAATAAGTGATTATAGAGCTGATCCCTAGATAGAGTACCTTTCTAAGCATAAAAATAGAATTTAAGAGCAAAATTCTCAATTATCATCACCAATAGTTTCGTGAAAACTGACTTTAAGCAAAATGAGGTGGAGCAAGTCCTCAAACAACATCATTTCATTATAATGCTAAGAAAAACAATTGGTTTCCTAAGACATGGTTTTGCTTAAACTTGCAGTTTTCAAAAACCTACCCAGGATGTTAAAAGTGAGGACTTTACTGTCTTCTTGATATAGTTTTAAACTGTTACACATACAGAACTATATGTAAACTATATACACACACACACAAATATACTTTAGAAAAGTAGGGGGAAAACATTTGCCAGTAATATGACAAGGGGTTAAAACACTTCTGATCTATGAAGAGCCCATAATAATATATTAAGACTTCAAAGAATGAATGGGTAAAGAAGAGAACGTTCATAAGACAGTAAGTGTTAAAACATTTGGGCACATGGAAATTTTTAAAATGTTTAACTTCATTAATACTATCTATTACAGATACACATCATTTTTATCAAATTGTCTGTTTTTAGATAGAAATAACCAATTCTAGGAAAAATAGTAAAACAGACACTTTTACATAGAGCTAGTGAGACTACAAATAAATGCAACTCTCTATCTGGTACTTTGGCCGTATATTTAAAAACAGAAAATAAAAAAAAAATGAGTGAAGCGTCCATACCCAATGACCAGTAATTGTATGCCTGAGAATCAAATCTCTAGAAATAACATAGAATTCAGACATCAGTATACAAATTATCAGCTTTTTTATATGGCAACAATGTGAAAACAATCTAGAATGTCTGACAATAATAGTAAATTACAAGGGAAGCAAATGAATATTTAAATATTAACATTTTAACAATAAATAAGTGATTAATTCAAGGAAACATACAAACAAGTCTATACATACAAAATGTCAGAGATTTTCTCTAGATCAGTGTTTTCAAACTGTTGGTCATGAAATCAATGTAGGTGTTTAAAATCAATTGAATTTAATTGGAAATGTTGATAGCCTTGCTCCCAATAAGTATTGTTGCATGAAACTTTCTATATAAATGTGTAATATGTATATCTTTCAATAAGTTGTAATTTCCTTAAAAGATGTAGTTTTTTTATTTTGAGAAAAACTGCCCTAGTGGCAAAATTATACACTTTTGACCTTTACTAAATATTTCAAACTTTTTAATAAATACCCATGTTATTTTTGATTGACAGGAAAAAGCCCACTAATCTTAATATTTAAGTGGAAGGAATTTAAGCGGAAGAAACCTATGTATCTTCAAACACTGTATGAAGAAAGAGGACAACAAAAAATTATATCGATTTTTAAAAACTCACCCAGGCAGAAGGAATATATGGGGTAGGGATGGGGGGATGACAGAAAAAGTTCTGCCAAAACAGTAAAATTGTTGAGAAGGAAGCAGGGGGAAATAAATGAAAAAGATAATAATAATTAAGATTGGTTTTTTAAAAAATCTTTGTAGTTTTGTTCTTTCCATGTTCTGTTTGTTTTTACAGTAAGCACATTCTTTTTAGAATAGAATAGAAAAAGATAGAGAACAAGAACACGCTTGACCTGATAAATACTCTTCGGATTGCTGACTTTGGGGATGAGCCGAGGTCTCTTGCTACAACTTTCTTCATCGGGGGAAGTGCCACAGGAGTAGTCTAAAGTGGCTCTGTCAACAGCATAACTGATTTGCTGAAAGAGCTCCCATTCCTCCCATCTGCCTCTAAAAGAAGCAATTGTAAATGGATGGTTTTTCTCACCATACCTAAGGAGGAAAAGAAATTTAAGTATTTAATAGAGATTCGACGTCCCACAAATTTTATCTCTAATCCTTTCTGTAGACAACAACATGCTAACTTTTTTTTTTTTTTTTTTTTTTGAGTTGGAGTCTCACTCTGTCGCTCAGACTGGAGTGCAGTGGCCGCTCCCGGCCAACGCAGCCTCGACCTGCTGGGCTCTGACGATCCTTCCGCCTCAGCCTTCCAAGTAGCTGGAACTACAGGCGCGCACTACCACGCCCGGCTAATTTTTTTGATTTATTGTAGAGATGAGGTCTCGCTTGCCCAGGCGGGTCTCGAACCCGCGGGCTCAGTCAATCCACTCACTTCAGCCTCCCAAAGGCATGGGATTACAGG
>CAUYQG010136212.1:0-16536 GCA_963574415.1 Tarsius wallacei | reverse complement strand
TATAATCAACCCTCACAAAGCATTCTCAATTTTGTGAATGTGGTATCCTGCTTCTCTGCCTATACTCTTGCTGCTTTCTTCTCTACCTTCCCCTATACATCTCTCATACCTCTTCCTTTTCCAGGTTTCATCTTTTCAGATGAATCCCTAAACTTTTTTTTTTTTTTTTTTTTGAGTTGGAGTCTCACTCTGTCACCCAGACTTGAGTGTAGTACACAATCACGGCTGCTGCAGCCTCAACCTGCTGGGCTCAGGCAATCCTTCCGTCTCAGCCTTCCAAGTAGCTGGAACTACAGGCAAGCACCACTACACCCAGCTAATTTTAAAAAATTTTACTGTAGAGACGAGGTCTTGCCTTGTTGCCCAAGCTGGTCTTAAACCCCTGGGCTCAGGCAATCCTCTCACCTGCCTCAGCCTTCTGAGTAGCTGGAACCACAGGCATGCAACAAATAGTAGTTTTAACATTATTATTATCATCATAGACTCTCAGGAAATATAGAGAACAAAATAAAGAATAAATTTTGTCCCAGCATTAGCCTTGCTACAGCCTGGGGTCACGAGTCTGGGCATGGTAGGATGTTGCTGGGCTAGAAAGAAGCAGCTAATATTTCTCCAAGTCTCCAGATATGCACCGGCCCAGGGCTGTATGGTGGCCCCACAGTCAGACGTCCTCTGTATTCTCTCCCCACCAATGACAGGTGGCCTTCGCCACGATGACCTGCTCCCAGGGTGGCTACTGGACTGGCCTGGGGTGCACAGGCCAAGAGAAGAGCCTCTTGATCTTTCCACTGCATATCTAAAATGCACAACACTCGGCCCCCAGGTGGTCTCCAGATTATCTCGCCAGGGTCAACCCCTAGGTAAAAGGCACTGCTGCTCAGTCAGAAACATACGCTCAAAAAGCTGAAATACCTAGGAATACACTTAACCTAGAAGATGAAAGATCTCTACAAGGAGACCTATAAAACACTGAAGAAAGACATTTTAGAGGACACAAACATATGGAAAAGCATCCCATGTCTATGGATTGGGAGAATCAACATTGTTAAAATGACCATATCACCCAAAGTAATCTACAGATTTCAATGTAATCCCTATCAAACTACCAATGCCATTTTTCACAGAATTAAAAAATACATTCCTAAAATTCATATGGAACCAAAAAAGAACCAGAATAGCCAAAGCAATCCTAAGCAAAAAAGAACAAAGCTGGAGGCATCACATTACCAAACTTCAAATTATACTACAAGGCTGTAGTAACCAAAACAGCATGGTACTGGTACAAGAGCAGACACATGAACTAATGGAACAGAACAGAGATTCCAGAAATAAACCCAAACATCTACAGCCAACTGATCTTTGGCAAAGCAGACAAAAACGTACACTGGGGAAAGGACATCATATTCCACAAATGGTGCTGGGAAAATTGGATAGCCACATGCAGAAAAATGAAACTTGATTCCAATCTCTCACCCTATAAAAAAATTACTCAAGACGGATTAAAGACTTAAATGTTAGATCTGAAACCATAAAAACCCTAAAAGAAAACCTAGGAAAAACTCTTCTGGACATTGGCCTAGGCAAAGAATTTATGACTAAAACCCCAAACACAAATTCAACAAAAACAAAAATAAATGAGACTTAAATAAATTAAAAGAAATAATCAACAGAGCAAATAGGCAACCTACAGAATGGGAGAAGATATTTACAAACTATACATCTGACAAAGGACTAATATCCAGGATCTACAAAGAACTCAAACAAATCAGCAAGAAAAAAAGCAAATAGCCGGGTGAGGTGACTCACACCTGTAATTCCAGCACTTTAGGAGGCAGAGGCAAGAGGACTGCCTGAGCCCAGAGGTGCGAGACCACTCTGGCAACTTGGTGAGACCGTGTCTCTACAATAAATCAAAAACTTAGCCGGGCATGGTGGTGCATGCCTATAGTTCCAGCTGCTTGGAAGACTGAGGCAGAAGGATTGCCTGAGCCCAGGAAGTCCAGGCTGTGGTGGCCGTGAGCATCTCACTGCATTCCAGCCTACGTGACAGAGTGAGACTCCAACTCAAAAAAAAAAAGCAGATAACCCCATTAAAAAGTGGGCAAACAACACAAACAGACATCTCTCAAAAGAAGATATACAAATGGCTAACAAGCATATGAAAATAATGTTCAACATCACTAAGCATTGGGGAAATGCAAATTTTAAAAACTGCAATGAGATACCACCTTACATTAGTCAGAACAGCCATTATTGAAAAAAAAATAGATGCTTGTGTGGGTGTGGTGAGAAGAGAATACTTATACACCGTTGGTGAAAATGTAAATTGGCACAATCTCTATCGAAAGCGGTATGGAGAGCACTCAAATAACTAAAAGTAAATCTATCATTTGATCCAGCAGTCCCACTACTAAGTATCTATCCTAAGGAACAGAGGTTGTTATATAAAAAAGACACCTGCACCCACATGTTCATTACAGCACAATTTGCAATGGCAAAGATGTGGAATCAACCTAATTGCCCATCAGCCAATCAGTGAATGATGAAGCTGTGTGTGTGGGGGGTGTGTGTGTGTGTGTGTGTATACACACATACATATCATAGAATACTATTTAGCCATCAAAAAGAACAGAATAATGTCTTTTGCAGCAACTTGGATAGAATCGGAGAACATCATCTTAAGTGAACTAATTCAGGAACAGAAAACCAAACACCACATGTTCTCGTTTATAAGTGGGAGCTAAAGTAAGGATCCGCAAAGACAGAGAGAATGGTATCATGGACACTGGGGACTCAGGGAGGGGGAAGGGGTGGAGGGATGGAAGGTCACCTGTCGGGTACAATGTACACAGGTGGGAGTGGTGGAGACACTTAAAGCCCAGGCTTCTTTGCCACTATACGATGCAACCATGTAACCAAAAACTGTATGTACCCCCTGAAGCTAGAGAGAGAGAGAGAGAGAGAGAGAGAGAGAGAGAGAGAGAGAGAAAGAAATCATGGAATCATGGGCTCAGCCTTTGATACCTCTTTTCCCCTCACTTCACATTCAATCTGTCACAAGTCCTGTGACTTTACCTCAAAGAGCTCTCCAGTCAGCACACCTGTCTCTGATTCATCCATCCTACATTCATCAGGTTGGTGGCTGTAACAAACACCCCTGGACCTCAAGGCTCAACACAAGGAAGGTGTGTTCCTCTCAGCACAGTCCAATGCTAGGAAATGGCGGGTCTCCACTCTACACAATCAATCAGCAACCCAGCCCCCTTCCAGCTGGTGAATCTGCCACCCCCTAGGCCTTGAGTCCGCCATTGAATCTTTTGCATGAGGCACAAGAGAAGAGAAACAGCCTGGATTGGAGCAGGGGTCACCAATCCCTGGCCACAGAAACAGTACCCGTCTGTGGCCTGCTGGGAATCTGGCCACACAGCAGGAGGTGAGCAGAGGGTGAGCCAGCCAAGCTTCACCTGTATTTGCAGCCACTCCCCTCCATTTGCATGACTGCTTGAGGTTCATCTTCTGTCAGATCACTGATGGCATTAGATTCTCATAGGAGGGCAGACCCTATTGTGAACTGCGCATGTGAGAGATCTAGGTTGCATGCTCCTTATGACAATCCAGTGCCCAAAGATCTTAGGTGGAGCCAAGATGGCAACGCTAAGTGCCCGGGAAGAGCTGGGATTGCCTGTTAACTTTAGCGGTGAGGTTTGATTGCACATCCCCCACCTCCCCGTCCGTGGAACTTTTATTTTCTTATTTTTATGGAATGAGTCCCTGATGCCAAGAAGGTGGGGGACTGCTGGCCTGGAGGAGTGAAAAGAAGGTTTTCATGGCCAGACCAGGAAGCATATTACATCACTTCTGCCCACATTCTATTGGCCAGGGCTAGGCCCCATGGCCCCGCTGAGCTGCAGAGGAGCCTGGGAACTGCATCCAGCAGAGTCCAGGGGGAAAAGGAAGAAGGCTGGCACTCGGCATTGTCTTTGCAGAAGCACGCTGGTCCATGTCCCCATGGTCCTTACCTGGTCTCCCTATTTCCATTCTGGCTCCTCTCTGAGGAACAGCCAGAAGGATGCTTTCCAAGACCAGAATTGGATTGGATGCTTTGTCTGCTTCACACCTCCCTCTGACTTCCCGCTGCTGATAGAATTGAGGCCAACATCCTTCCCAGTTGAGCTGAGTAGGGATTGGCTGCGGCTGACCTCACAGACCCCATTTCTCCCTATTAACCATCTCCCCATTTTTCAGCATGAGAGATTTGGTGATTTTCTGATTCAAAGTTTGCTATTGCAATAGAAATAGATGGTTTTAGTTTTGTTTTTTTTTAAGTTAAGCTGTTATAGGGGTCTTTTTTTAGAGTTGTGTAAACACAGCGTGACAGTGTGGTTGGGATTTTTTAGGAACTCAAACTCAGGGCTTCTTCAGTTCTTTTTCTTTTTCCTTTTTTTTTTTGAGTCTGAGTCCCACTCTGTCCCCCAGATTGGAGTGCAGTGGTACGCTCACAACACCCCAGCATCGACCTGCTGGGGTGGTTGTTTTGCCTCAACCTTCCAAATAGCTGGAACTACAGGTGCGCGCTACCACACTCGGCTAATTTTTGATTTATTGTAGAGATGAGGGCTCACCAAGTTGCCCAGGTGGGTCTCGAACCTGCAGGCTCCGGCAATCCACTCGCCTGGGCCTCCCAAAGTGCTGTGATTACAGGCTGATCCACTGTACCTGGCTGAGTCTTTAGTTCTTTAAAAAAAAAAAAAATCCCCTCAGGCTAGGTGGGGTCAAAGTTTTCTCTGTAGTTCCTGACAAGCTCTGTAGGGCGTGTCACCAGGCCTTGCTGTTCAAATCCTCTCCCCTAGCCGGTCTTCCCAGTCGCAGGTGGTGGGGTGCTGGTAAACTGGTTCTCTGGCAGGGAATAAAAGCTCTGACTTGTAGTGTTCGCTTATATCCATGGTGCAAATACTTCCACAGTGGTGGGTTTCAAATGACCGTGGTGCCATTGCTGAATGCAGAGTTGAAAGAGAAGTGCGCGGTTGGCTCTCATGAGCTGGTAAGATCAGGCTCTACCATCGATTCTGGCCCTGAAACAATATAGAAACTCCCACTATGCTGATGAGGTATCTGAGGCTGGACAAGGTGATGCAACTCGCCCAGATCACAGAGCTGGAGAGTGGCTAAGCCAGAATTCAAACCCTGCCTGTATAATAAATCCAGCCTTTGTACTTAAGCACCCTGACCTCCTGCCCTTTCCTTCTTTCTCCAGCTGACAAACTCCGGCTCATCCCTCAAAGCCCTATTCAAGGGTCACCACCTCCCTGAAGCCCTCCCTGACTTCTGAAAGACTTCTTAGGCCACATTACATTTAGACATGATGTGATAGAGAAAGAAATAGGGAAGGGAGGGAGATTTGCTGGGAAGTTGAGGAGACACAGAGGAAATGAATGGGAGATGATGGAACAAGAAAGCAAAGGAAAAGAAAACAGAAAAGAGCAGCAAACGGGAGGCGGCATGGCTGCCAAAGATGTGTCAAGTAGAATAGAAATTAAGTAGCACATCCTCGCTAGCCTTGTAAAACATGCTTCCTAGGAACTACACACCCAGGTGGCTACAAGGACCTTAGAGAACATCAGCTGGTAAAACTGACCAGATCTGTGAGGCAGCGAGGAGTCGTGGAGACGGCGACCCATCTAAAGTGGGCAGCTGCTGCTCAAGGCCAGCTGACTCTGGCCAGAGGAGGAGCCCGTTGCAGCACTCCCTACTCTCCAGCTGGCCAATCCGACCAGTCGGTTTGCTTATTTATCTCCCGATTTGGGTTTACAAGGGATCCAATGGAGGTGGGGTGGGACACGTGAGCCACAACACTTGCAGAGGCACCCAGTGTTCATTCTCAGATGCTAGGGGAGTTTCAGAGAGCTGAAAGGCATCGGCCCAGCCTTCGTGCAAGCATACACACACATACACAAACGCACACGCTTCACCGATGAGGAAACCGGGGCCTAGAGAAAGACATGTCTTTGCTGCTCCTTCTGCCCAGAGCGCTCTTCTGCACTCATCACCTGGCTTGCTCTTTCTCACACTCAGCATCACCTCCTCAGAAGCCCTCCACGGCTGTGCTGCCCACACTATACTCAGTCCATGGTCCCACCCTTGGGCTCTTTGCTTCCTGGCTGTGTGGTGTTAGGCAAGACCCAGCCACAGCAGTCAGGCAGGAGAAATAAACCAGAGGCATCCAAACAGGGCAAGAGGAAGTCAAATTAGCCCTCTTTGCAGGTGATATGGTTCTATACCTAGAAAACCCTAGAGAGTCTGCCTCCTAGCACTGAAAAATGACTTGGGTGATGTCTTGGGATGCAAAACTCAATGCACAAAACATCAGCTGCATTCCTATACACCAACGACAAGCAGGCTGAGAACCGAATCAACAACACAATCCCATTCACAATAGCCACAAAAAATTTGTAAAGATCTTGGTCTTCATCTAACCAAAGGGGTGAAAGATCTTTACTATGAGACCTACAGAACACTGCTCAAAGAAATCAAAGATGACACAAACAAATGGAAGAACACCTCATGCTCACGGATTGGAGAAATCATTGTCAAGATGTTCATATTACCCAAAGCAATCGACAGAATAAATGCAATTCCTATAAAACTACCAGCAACATTTCTTCACAGAATAGAAAAGACAATACTTAAACTGACATGGAAGCAAAAAAGGGCTTGCATAGCTAAAGCAAAAGGAATAAGGCTGGTAACATCACACTCTCAGACTTCACAATTTTCCACAAGGCTACAGCAACCAAAACAGCATGGTACCAGTACAAAAACATAGACCAATGGAACAGGACAGAGAATCCAGAAATAAAGCCACAGACCTTCCACCAACTCATCTTTGACAACACCAACAAAAACAAACACTGGGGAAAGGAAACCCTATTTAGCAAATGGTGCTGGGAAAACTGGCTAACCACATGCAAAAGAATGAAACTGGACCCCTTCCTATCACCACATACAAAAATTAACTCAAAATGGATCAAGGACTTAACTGTGAAACCTTAAACTATAAGAACCTTAGAAGAAAACATAGAGAACGCCCTCCTGGACACTGGAGTAGGCAAAGAATTCATGGCCAAGTTCTCAAAAGCAAATGCAGCAAAAGCTAAAATTGACAGGTGGAATCTGATCAAGCTAAAAAGCTTCTGCACAGCAAAAGAAGCCATAAACAGAGTAAAGAGATAATCCACAAAATGGGAAAAAATGTTTACAAACTACGCATCTGACAAAGTCCTAACCCCAGTATTTACAAGGAACTCAAACGAACTGACAGTAAAACAAACCAAACAAACAACCCCAATAAAAAGTAGGCAAAGGGCATGAACAGACACTTCTCAAGGGGACACATACAAACAGCCAACAAACACATGAAAAAGTGCTCGGCTTCACTAATCATCAGATAAATGACAGTCAAAACTACAATGAGACACCACCCAACACCGGTAAGGATAGCTATCATCAAAAAGTCAAAAAACAACAGGTGTTGGTGCAGCTGTGAAGAAAAGGGGACGTTTGTATGCTGTTGGTGGCAATGCAGACTAGCTCAGCCTTTGAGGAAAGCAGTTTGAAGATTTCTCAAAGAATTAAAAATAGAGCTATCGTATGACCCCGTGCTCCCACTTCTGGGAAGACACCCAAAGGAACATAAACCGCTCTACCAAAAAGACACCCGCACACGTATGTTTACTGCAGCACTATTCACAACAGCAAAAACATGGAACCTGCCGTGCTGCCCATCAAAAATGGACTGGAATAAAAAATGTGGCACGTTCACAATGGAACGCTACGCCACCATCGAGAAGAACAAAATGATGTCGTTTGCAACAGCATGGATGCAACCGGAGACCATCATTCAAAGTGAACTATCACAGAAACGAAAGATTGAATACCACACGTTCTCACTCATACGTGGACGCTAGACACTGGACACCGGTGGGCGCAAGGACAGAACAACAGACCCTGAGCACTGCTGAAGGAGGGAGGCAGGGGGGAAGGGGGGATGGGGAAACAAAACCATCCACTGGGTACCAGGCCCACTGCTGGGGGTGGAGAGGGCGCATTAGAAGCCCAAACCTCGCCTTCACTCAATGTACTTATGAAAGATATCCTCACATGTAACCCACGATTCTTTAAAAAAAAAAAAAGGATGAGCTAGGCTGATGCTTGCAGAGCACTTAGCACAGTGCCTGGCCCAGAGTGGATGCTGGATACATGTTGGACAAGATAAAATACCAAGAAGCAGTGAGCACTGAAGGCAGACAGGTGATGAGGCCAGATTGTGGCCCGCTTGGAGCAGGGAGCAAAGAATGGGTGGGCACTGGGGAGCACTGAAGGCACCTGAGTAGGGGAATGCCTGGCTGGAAGGGCAGCTCTGCGAGACTTATTCTGGCACGGACTGTTGTTTACCAGCGTCTGCGTGAAGACCTTAGCTCCAGTTGAGACGTGGGGGAGCTGCCAACAACAGCGCCCGGTTAAGCCCTGGAACAATGGCTTCTCACGGTCTTTGTGGAGCCAGATTCCTGCTGCCCAAACCACCCCACTTCCTGCTCCCGACCTGCTGAGAGCCGCGGGAGGTGCCTTTATCCCTTGGTAATGAGCCAGGGGGAGAAATACGAATTCACCTCTGCCATTCCCAAGCCCTTGTCTCCTGGGAAGCCTCCGCCCAAGGTGCCTTGCACAGGCGCATGAGACCGGCGATCCCAGGCTTTGCAGCTATCGAGGCAAGCGGGCTCCCCAAGGGGTCTGTCATGTTTCATGTAGAGGGCGACATCTGACATTTGTGCTTCATTTGCACTGCAGGTTCAAACAGGGTCGAGACTGAGGAGTCTGAAATGAAGCCCTGTCTGTGGTGAAGGCTCCAAGTGGAAAGAGCGCCCTGCCCCCACCCCCCACCCCGGGCCCCAGGTCCCCGGAGGGCGGTTGGGAGTGATCAAAGTGAGCCAAGCTATGGTGGGCTTGGCTCAGACTCTCAGACCCTCCAGTCCTTGTCTTATCTTACCACCCCTCTTTGTTGTTGAGCAAACTGCTGCCCTGTTAAGATAGGTTCGAGACCCGCCTCGGCAACTTGGCGAGACCTCATGTCTACAATAAATCAAAAAATTAGCCGGGCATGGTAGCGTATGCCTGTAGTTCCAGCTACTTGGAAGGCTGAGGCGGAAGGATCGCCAGAGCCCAGCAGGTCGAGGCTGTGGTAGCCGGGAGCGGCCACTGCACTCCAGTCTGGGCGACAGAGTGAGACTCCAACTCAAAAAAAAAAATTCCCGGCTGGGCGTGGTGGCTCAAGTCTGTAATCCCAGCACTTTGGGAGGCTGAGGTGAGAGGACTTTCTGAGCCCAGGGGTTCGAGACCAGCCCGGGCAACTTGGCAAGACCTTGTCTCTACAATAAATCAAAAGAATTAGCCAGGCGTGGTGACACATGCCTGTAGTTCTGGCTACTTGGAAGACTGAGGCAGAAGGATTGCCTGAGCCCAGCAGGTCCAGGTTGTGGTGGCTGTGAGCATGCCATTGCACTCCAGCCTGGGTGACAGAGTGAGACTCGGACTCCAAAAATAAAAATAAAAAAGATAAAAAAAAATTCCCAAGGGCACCCAGCTAGTCCAGTGTCAGGGTGGGGTACAGTTCACCTCCTGTGATTCTGTTTTTAAGGCTCTCCATATGATAAAATGGATGGGACAAAAAGCCTTTGCTGGGCTGCAAAACAACAGGTGTGGAGTGATGAGGTTTGTTTTCAAAGCTCATCTTTGAGTAAGCAAGATGGGAAGAAAGACTTTCTAGAACATGACACCTAGTTCATAATTCAGAAAGATTTTCTTTAAAATCTGTAATGTTGTACAGTAGGACTCTACAATAAAAAAAAAAAAATCTGGCTGGTTTTAAAGTTGCAGGCTTCCAATTTCTTTAAAGTTGTTATTTTTTAAAGAGGATAATTGATCTTGCTTCTTAACTTTCATGGAAAGTTGGCACAGCATCTAGCTTCTACACCCAGGCCAGAGTGACCACAGGGTCACCGACTGGCTGGTGAATTTGCAGTTACAGTCACACAAGCCACACAGATCTAAGGGGGGAGACAGACTGGGGGTGAACCTCCCCCCGTTCGCCCCGCTGGGCACATGTCTGTGCTGCACGTGGGTCTCTGTGGGGCAGGATGGTGACTGAGACTCAGCCTCTGTCAAGAAATTCAGGACCATCTCATTCAAACAGAAAAGCTCACATTCTAAGTGCCGAGAAAGCCCACCTGTGGCCCCTGACCCCTTAGGGATCTTTGCATGAGTGCACAAGCACCTTTAGGGTGGCATCTTTGCAGTGACAAAGGGCGCGGAGCAACCTCAGCGCCCTTCAGATGGTGCAATAAGTAAGGGCACATTCAAGTCCCGGAAAGGATGAAGGGCAGTGCTGAAAGATCCAGAAGTGCTGACGTGAGAACGAGGGGCAGGGCCGTTGTTGCTGGTCTTCTCCCGGTAGAGCAGGATTGTCCATGCAGCTTCGTGCCTACGTGCAGAAAATGCTTCACAAAGAACACTCACCTTTGTGCCTACGTGCAGAAAACATTTCAGAAAGGACACAGAAGAGGCGAGGAGCTGGACTGTGGGGAGGGAGGCTCCACCGAGGAAGAGGAAGAGTCTGACTTGCAGTTGGCCCTGGGGTTGTGTTTACGGTGTGTGGGCATCATCTTATGCAAGAGAATTAAAAGCACATGCCCATTCACAAGCTCATACGTGAATGCTCATAGCAGTATTATTCGTAATGGCCAAAACCTGGATAAAGCTAGATGTCCACCAGCCGATGAGTGGACACATCAAATGTGATCTGTCCAACCAAAGGAGCATTAATCACTCATAAAAGAGACTGAAGCACTTACACATGGCACAGCATGGATGTGGCTCATGCTAAGTTAAAGAGCCCAGACCCAAGAGGCCACATAGCTTATGATCCCATTTATATGAAAAATCTAGGCCGGGCTCGGTGGCTCAGCCTGTAATCCCAGCACTTTGGGAGGCCGAAGCGAGTGAATGGCCTGAGTTTGCAGGTTTGAGACCAGCCCTGGCAACTTGGCGAGATTTCGTCTCTACAATAAATCAAAAACATTAGCCAGGTGTGGGGGTGTGCACCCATAGTTCCGGCTCCTTGGAAGGTTGAGGCAGAAGGATCGCCGGAGCCTGGCAGGTAACGCTGGGGTGGCCATGAGCGTGCCACTGCACTCCAACCTGGTGATGGAGTGAGATTCCAACTCAAAAAAGAGAAAAATTTAGAATAGGCAAATCCACAGAGACAGTGTAGGTGTGAAAGGAAACTTCCCCTTCTTCCTTGGAAGTTTTGCTAAAAAATCCACTGACAAAAGGCAGACTAATAGGGGAAATGGCATAGAAACGTATTCGTGTTCACAGGGGAAAACTTTGCAGAGTGATTGCCCAATATCGCAGCAGGTACAGTTGGTTACATGCCCTTCTTCTTGGGGGATAGGGAGATGGGACATCTGGATGATTTTAGGGGGGTCATAAATGATATTTAGGAGAATGCAATGGGCTTGAAGGACACACAGCGGCCTGGGACAAAATCTGTTTGGCCCACAGAACAGATAATGGTTAATAACAAAAGTCTGTGCCCGTGTGTTGGCAGACTTCAGTCTTTCTTCCTGCAAACATGGGTTCAGTCAATGGAAACTCAGGCAGGAGACCAGAGGTCATTTCTTTCTTCTTTGGTGGGTCCAGACTGTAGGCAGACAAGGGGACTTGGCGGTGGGGGAGGGGAGGGCGGTCAGAGAGACCTTGAGTTCTTCCGTTCAGCTTGTCCAAGTGCCATATCTTTGGGTATCCATTTCTGGGTCCCCAAAACAGAAGGCAGATGAGTGTTCTTCTGGAGGTAAGAGGGTTGGGAAGTAACCGGGGTTTCTTTTGTGGTGGTGAAAATGTTCTAAAATCAGTGGGGCACAACTCTATGAATACACTAGATACCACTGTGAATATACTAAAAACCATTGGCTTGTACGCTTTAAAGGGGTGAATTTCATAATATATGAATTGTATCCCAATCTAGTGATTATTTTTAAAAAGTTACTGTATGTGTTAGTTTCCTAGGACTGCTATAATAAAATACCTAAAACTGGGTGGCTTGACACTGCAGCGGAAACTCACTGTCTCACAGTTGTGGCGGCGAGAAGTCTTGCATCAAGGCGTCGACAAGGCCGTGCTCTCTACTGACAGACCTGGGGAGAAGGCTTCCTTGCTGCTCCTGGCTTCTGGGACTTGCCAGTAATCCTGAGTGCCTTTGGCTTGTAGACTCGTCCCTCCGGTCACATGGCTGTCTTCTCCTGGTGCGCATCAGTCTCTGCTCCAGATCTCCCCTTTTTATAAGGACAACAGTCATTCTGGATTGGGGCTCACCCTGGTTAAATCTGCAAGGACCCTCTTTCCAAGTAAGGTCACATTCACAGGGATCTGGGATAAGGCTTCAGTGAATCTGTGTGTCTTCATCTTATCCTCTGCGCGAATGCATCCTTAACATCAGTGTTTTTAGCAAAGGGACTGTATGTGCCTAGGGTGGGGGTGGGGGGAGAGGCATCAGGCAGAAGAGTATGAGAGTGTGGTACGCTCGGGGAGGAGCTCAGGCCGTGTGAGTTCAGGATAAGGGAGATGGCTCCTTGGGAATCAGAAGCGGCAACTTGGAGGAGGCGTTTGAGCTGGATTTCCTGTTGGGTGACTATGGAATCGATTGTCTCAACCAGGATATTTTGAAAGCGAGAGAGTAAGCTGCTAATCATCACACCAGGAAAATAGACAGAAACCAGGACTGTGCCGGGAACATCACTCGGACGTCATCGGGGTCTTAAGAGATGGTGGAAATCTGAATTTGCAGAGAGTGGGAAGGAGAGGGAGAAAAGGCATATCGGATGGAAGGAACAGCAGCCACAAAGGCTCAGAGTTGGAAAACCACCAGATGAATCCTGGGAAGGTTTGAGACGAAGGGAAGAGAGTATCAGGAGGCTAACAAGAGCCTTGAATGCCAGCCAGGAGTTAGCAGCCCTCAGCCAAACTCCACTGATCCTGGTCCCTTGTCAAGCCAGGGGCCTTCCTGGGGCGGGGCGGCCAGCCTCACCCTGAAGCCCCAAGGCCACTGTGCCAAGAAGCCACTGTGGGTCGGGGGGACAACACAGATGCTCAAAACCCAAACCTGAAAGCTGGCTAGCAGAGAGCCGCTTTGCTCAGCTGCCCAGAAGCACAGAGCGCTCAGAAGGCCTGGGCAGGGCCAGACACCCCACAGTCCTGTGCCGCCCTGGGCCTGCCCTGTAAAGAACAAGCCTTTCTTCGCTTCATTGCTCAGCTCTGATTAGTCTGGAAACCAAGGGAGGGGTGTGTTAAAACCTTCAACAAACTTTATTCTTCTGGAAACATTCCCACTGTGGTGTCTAACAGGCCTTGTGTGTGTGTGTGTGTGTGCGCGAGCGCGCACTTCTTTTACTTTTTTTGTTATTTTTGGAAAGGAATGTGGTGAAGATATAAATTTCTGAATCAAGTAAAAGCTGGTTCTTAGTCACTTAATCCCTGGAAAAGGTATCAATTATCACATGCTTTTCTTGTTTAAAAAGAAAAAAAAAAAAATATATATATATATATATATATATCTTAAAAGGGAAGTTTACATCTTGCACAAGAATGGGAGGCAGAAGTAGCATTTTACAGCAAAGTGCTGAAGTCTGTGCACCAGAAGGAGGGAGCTGACCTTTCGGCCCACACAGGCTATGGGGACTGTGTGCCCTCTTTTGGGGGGCCTGCCTGCAGGGGAGCCCACCTGCTCTATCCTGTGGCCTCTGGCCCAGCTCAGCCTTCGCTGTTGTTACCCGTGATCACTCCTCTACTTCTGGTTAATGAATGCTGGGGCCCTAGGGTGCAGTCTTCGGCCTTCCTCTCCTCTCTGTCCACGTGCACCCTATAGTGGTCTCTTTGATCCACATGCTGATGATCCCAACTGTGCATCTCCATCCACCCGCCACCCCAGGCTCCACACCTGTGTGTCTAGCTGCCTCCAGGACACCCCCTTGGTTGGCTAGTGGACACCTCAAACCCTACATGCCTCCACTTCAAAAGGATGAATTTCATGTCCACAAGTGTGCCCACGTGCCCTTGCTCCCTTGTGATTCCCCTGCCCCAAGCTCTTCCTTCAACTGCTCAGATAAAAGCCTCAGAGTCACCTTCACGCCTCTATTCCTCTCCTGTGCCAACAGCCAAGTCATTCCTCACCACCTCTTGCCTGGATTATTCCAACAGTGTCCTAGCTGGGATGGGACTGAGAGTCAGAATATTTGGGATCAAGTTCTCTCTTTGAATCCCCATGGAATCCTTTCAACCTCACTATGTCTCTACTTCCTTCTCTTTAAAATGGGAGAGACACATATTCTGTGTAACCTCTACACAGATGAACTTTGCAGACCATGAAATGTTGTATAAATCCAACTTGTATTAAAAAGAGAGAGAGAATGAGGAGCAATGGAGAGAGAAGGAAACAGAGAGGTAGGAAGGGAGAGAGGAAGCCTGGGAAGGAGAGAGGCGACAAAGAAAAGAAAGAAGGGAGAAGAAAGTCACCTTTTGGGTTTCCTGACCTCCAAGTCCACTGCGTTTCTGTCACCATCTCTAGCACTGGCGTATGGTCAGAGGTCCTCTAATTGGCATGTGTGTCCAGGGGACTAAGGGTGATGTCTGACTGTCCTAACCCCAAAGCTGTCTGAAGAAACCTCACCTTCTGTCTCCAGCTCTGCAGGTACCTCTCTAGGCTACTTCCCAGGCTTAAGGGACACTTGGTTCCTGTGGCCACAGACTCCGCCAACCAGGAAGGTGAAGGATCAAATCCAGTCATGGGAACTGCAGGAGAGACTGTCCATGGCACCTCCATGTGAGAAGGTGACCCGCGGATTGTCTGGCTGACACCTGAATCATGATGGAACAGTCATACCCCTGATCGCACTCTCCCATGGCTTCCTGGTGCCCTGGTGAGAAAGCCCAGATTCCTCTGCCTGGCTCCTGAGAACCCCAAAACCCAACCCTGGCCCACCTCTGTGGCCTCATCTTGCCAGATTCAAGGCTCTCCAGAGTTTGAAGAGCCTGCTCCGAGGGGTGCATTAAATGATGCCTGGCCACACACTGACCTGGGTTACACCGAATTACGTGGCCTGACTCTGACAGCTGGATTGTACCAAGGCAAGTTTCCATGTGCTGCTGGTCTGTCTTTTACACCTCTCAGGTAACTAACTAATGGACTTAAAAAAAAAATAGACTTTAGGCCGGGTACAGTGGCTCATGCCTATAATCCCAGCACTTTGGGAGGCCAAGATGAGAGGATTGCCTCAGCCCATGGGTTCAAGACCAGCCTGGGCAACTTGGTGAGACCTCATCTCTACACTAAATCAAAAAATTAGCTGGGCCTGGTGGTGCGTACCTGTAGTTCCAGCTACTTGGAAGGCTGAGGCAGAAGGATTGCCTGAGCCCAGCAGGTCAAGGCTGCAGTGGCCATGAGCATGCCACTGCACTCCAGCCTGGGCGACAGAGTGAGACTCCAACTCAAAAAAAAAAATTGACTTTACTTTGAGAGCAGTTTTAGGTTCACAGCAAAATTGAGCAGAACGTAGAGAGTGTTCCCATACACTCCCCTGTCCCCTCCCATGCACAGCCTCCCCACTACCAGCAGTCCACCAGAGGGGTCCGTTTGTCCCAACAGATAAACTGCATGGACACGTTATGATCACTCAGTGTCCATATCTACACGAGGGCTTCCTCAATGAGGTGCATTTTGTGGGTCTGGACAACGTATAATGACACGAGTTCACCATCGCAGCATCACCCAGAAGAGTTCCACTAACCTAGAAATCCCCAGTGCTCCCAGACTCATCCCTCCCCCTCCAAGCCCCTGGGAACCACTGACCCTTTGTTTCTTAGCTCTGCCTTTTGCAGAATGTCATGGAGTTGGAATCTTACAGTTAGGCCTTTCCAGATTGGCTTCTTTCACCTAATAATGTGTATTTAAAGTTTCTTCCACATCTTTTCATGGTTGACAGCTCCTAGTTTTTTAGCACTGAACAATATTCCATTGTGTGGATGTACCACAGTTTACTTAACCATCCAGCACTGAGGAACAGCTCAGTGGCTTCCAGGTTTTGTTCATTTGAATAAAGCTGCTGTAAACACCCGTGTGCACTTTTTTGCATGGGCACAAGTTTTCAGCTCCTTTGGGTAGATACCAAGGAGTGGAATTGCTGCATCATATGACAAGAGTATGTTTAGCTTTGCAAGAATCTGCTAAACTGTCTTCCAAAGTGGCCATGCCATTTTGCATTCCCACCAGCAAAGGAGGAGAGTTCCTGTTGCTCCATATCCCCATCAGCATTTGGGGATGTCAGTGTCCAGATTTTGGCCGTTACAATCAATGTGTACTAGCTGAACTCTTTTTAAATTTATGTTTGTTTTTTAGAGACAGTGTTTTGCTCTGTCACCCAGGCTGGAATG
>CAUYQG010136210.1:0-16745 GCA_963574415.1 Tarsius wallacei | reverse complement strand
AATTAGCCAGGCGTGGTAGCACACGCCTGTAGTTCCAGCTACTTGGAAGGCTGAGGCGGAAGGATCGCCGGAGCCCAGCAGGTCGAGGCTGCGGTGGCCGGGAGCGGCCACTGTACTCCAGTCTGGGTGACAGAGTGAGACACCAACTCAAAAAAAAAAGGATCCTGAAATGAATCCCTGCTCCTTCCTCTGGGAAAGACTCCTCCATGGTTAGATCTGATCACAAGGACAAGTTTCTTCTTGTTTTTCTTTCCCAACTTTCTTCTCTAAATGTCATCTTGGCAATCATTAATCACAGTGAATAAGAAGTTATAATTAATAGAGGCCCAAATCGTTCAAGTGGAAGATTGCTCTTTTGAATTCTTGTATTTTTCTTGGAAGATGTCCTCAAGTTAATTATTTAGTATTTAGGATTTTTTTTTAAAACCACAGTCTTGTTTCCGAAAAGAACAATTTGATCTCAGTAACACGGGGGGTGAGGGGATGATGGAAGATGTATGCAGGAGATGGATGTTAAAAATAAAAACAAGGCTGGGGGGTTTTGTTGCTCCCCCTGCTGGCTTTTTAGAAAGGAGAAAGATAAGCAGCCTAGACTCCGAGCAGCACAGATTCTAAGAGGCTTCTGGGTGCTAGCGAAATACACAACCCAGAGAAAGTGTCTACTGTCAGGGTCCTCAGATACTGGGCTGGGCCAAGGGGGAAGGACCACAGGTGAGGGGCAGAAGCTAGTGCCTGCAGGGCCCCTGGGGAAAGGACCACAGGCTTGGGGTGGGAGCTGCCTTTAGGGCCCCTGGGGGAAGGACCACTTGGTGGGGGGGCTGGTGCCTACAGGGCCGCTGAGACCTCCCCTTAGCAAACGAGGGATTCATATCTTTTAGATGGAGCCATCCTGTGTCCCGGATTAAAAACCTCTACCCGCACTGGGAGCAAGAGACATTTCAAGTTCTAACCCCAAATACGGAAACAACTGTTCAAAAGCTAGACATGAAGGAGTGAGAATGAGAAGCCACCGTCAGCTCTCAGGTTCTGTGGTCCAGGGGCCAGGCTGGGCCTGTGGGAGTCTCCAGAGCCCCCCTTACCCCCCCACCCCGCATATCCCTGACTTGCTTGCACTGGCATTGGCAACTCAGACAGTGGCCCTCCTGGGGCTGGTGTTAGGATCATGTTCCCAGGTATGATTCATATTTATGTCCTACGTTCCCTTTGTTGGCCTGCTGGTGCCACCTTTTTTTTTTAAAAAGGACATCGCTGTGTGTTTATTCTTAGGTTCAGCAACTTCTGGGACCACGAAGCCCCAGGGAAGAGTCCTGTTTTACTGCTGTCTGTGGCATCCTGCTGGTGTCGGATTACAGAGCCTGGACCTCCTTCTGCTGACCTCAGTTCACTGGCTGGTCTTGGGAGAGCCCCGAATCAAGGGACCTTCCACTGTGATGGAAATTGGTGATGGGAAAACAGCAGCACAGGCCTCTTAACTGAAGTCCCAAACTAGGCAGGGATGGGGATGGAATGGCAGTGCTTAAGTCCAAGTCTGAGGGCTAAAATTCATTTATTCATTCATTCATTCACTTAGGCATTCACATATCTACAAATTAGTTCCTGTCGTGGCCATAGACTGCAACGTGGCTTTTAAAGAAAATTGTTTCATGGCTCTGAATCTTTCCATATGGTGGTAAATAGTTGGCAGAAATGGCCCTGAGTCTCCCTTTCTGTATCCACTCTAAAAAAATGTGGCTCTGGCCAGGGACGGTGGCTCACACCTGTAATCCAAGCACTTTGGGAGGCCTAGGTAGGAGGATCGCTTGAGGCCAGGAGTTGAAGACCAGCCTTGGCCAACAAAAAAATCCAAAAATTTAGCTGACATGGTGGTGTGTGCCTGTAGTCGGCCCAGCTACTCAGGAGGAAGGCTGAGGCAGAAGGATCGCCTGAGCTCAGGAGGCTGAGGTTGCAGGGAGCCATGATCACACCACCGCACTACAGCTTGGGTGACTGAGTGAGACCTTGACTCAAAACAAAAACAAACAAACAACAAACAAAAAACAAACAGAAAAACATGGCTCTGCAGTTTTCCTGTGGAAGGGAAGGCAGTGACTTCTCCTCGTGGATCCAGGCTGGGTTTCGTACTTCCTTAGACCTGCAGAGCCTGGCAGGAGTGGTGGTATCCAGCTTGGAACCTGGCCCTGGGGAGCCTGGCACACTTCTTTTCCTCCTCTCTCAGAAGCTGTCATCTTGAGAGCAAGCCCAGCACTGTGTTACTCTCCGTTGGAAGCACAGAGGCCACACGGCGGAGAGTTCAGCTGTCCCAGCCTGGGGACATCATGGAGCATCTTCCCACCTGCTGGTCCTCGACCTGTTCACATCCTGTCCTCTCAGCCTCTGGTTGATGGCAGTGTCCCTTGGGCCTGACAATGACCCTGTTCTCCACATGTTTCCTCTCTTTTCCAGTGGTTTCCCAATGTACCTGTGCACCAGAAGAATTTTTCTAAAATGCATATTTCAAGGCCCATCCCAAACAAACTAGACCAAAACTTCATAGGTTGGGGTCCAGGAGTCAGCAAGTAATTTTAGAAAGGAAAAAAAAAAAAGGTTGGGCACTGTGGCTCATGCCTATAATCCCAACATGTTAGGAGGCTGAGGCAGGAGAACTGCTTGAGTCCAGGAGAAGTTTGAGACCAGCCTGGGCAACATAGTGAGCCTTGTCTCTACCAAAAAAAATTGCTGGGTGCAGTGGCTCACGCCTGTAATCCTAGCACTTTGGGAGGCAGAGGCGAGAGGATTTCCTGAGCCCAGGGGTTCGAGACCCCTGGGCAACATAGCAAGACCTCGTCTCTAAAATAAATTTTAAAAATTAGCCGGGTGTGCTGGCACATGCCTGTAGTCTCAGCTACTTGGAAGACAGTTGTAAGGAGACTGAGGTTGCAGTGACTGTGAGTATACCGCTGCACTTCAGCCCGGGGAATAGAGTGCGACTCCAACTCAAAAACAGACAGACAAAAAAACTCTCTGGTAGTCTTTGGTGCCCAATCAGATGAGACCACTAGGTGACCCACTCTGGGTCATACACAGGTGGCACCAAAAGGTGACTCATCCTTAAGTTAGGACTCAAGGACTCAATCCACACCAGACTTTTTGTGTCTTTATTCGGGGTATGGGCTTTTTTTCCTTTTGATTTGGAGGCGCTCTGAGTCAACTAATTCTTGAGTCTTTGAAAACCAGAGGGAGAACAATGAATGTGAACTTGTAGGAGGCAAACTGAAACCACATGCCATCTGCAACAAAATCAGCATAAATCCCCCAAATGGCATCTTGCTGCCAAGATGACTCTCCAAGGCTTCGCTGGCTGCCTCAGTGGAGTCCAGGCCCTGGAGAGGTTCAATTATCCTCCACACATGTGCTCCCAGCGAGCCTGGCAAGATAAGGTATTGGAATCTTCAGCAGTAAACTTCCCAGGGCTGTAGAAGAAAGGGGAGGGCAGGTGAGTTGGAACTTGCAATTCTGTGATAGCTTTGATTGCTAATAATTAGCCACTGGTTTGACTCTGATACTTGCATTATTAACTTTGTTGAAAAATAACCGATGAGCTGGGTACAGTGGCTCAAGCCTATAAGCCCAACTGAGGTGGGAGGATCTCTTGAGGTCAGGAGTTCGAGACCAGCCTGGGCAACATAGCAAGACCCCTGTCTCTACAAAAAATTAAAAAATTAGTCGAGTGCGGTGGCATGGCTACTCTGGAGGCTGAGGTGGAAGGATCGCCCATCTGGGAAGTTGAAGCTGCAATGAACTGTGATCATGCCACTGCACTCCAGCCTGGGTAACTGAGTAAGACGCTGACTAAAAAACAATAACAACAACAACAACAACAACAACAAAATCAACTGGTGACTAGAGCATTCCTGTCTCCTACCCCAATTAATCCAGTTCAGGAAAAGACCTAAAACCAAGGCACCAGTTAATAGTCTTCCATGACTGGTTCCTGCAGACACTTGGGTTTTGTGGGCATGTAGACGTAACCATGGCCCATGCAGATGTGCTAAAGAAACTCCTTCTGTATTCAGCAGCCTGGTGCTTTTGTCCTTAAAATGCCTCCTTGCCAGCCCTGCTGTCTAGAAGACAGAGCCTGGGAGGTTTTTCAGGGCCCAGTCCCTGCCAGATGACCAGGTGGCATCAGAGGAGAGTTTCTGGTGCGGAACTTGGGTGCAAGGGGCTTGTCCACTCCTTCCTAGAGCAACCGCTTTGGCTTGAAGACTGATGTTCAAATCAGAGCCCTTCCAGAGCCAAGATACAGAATGCTTTGGGCCCTACCAACATATCCCAGGGACCACTCAACCCCACGTGGCTCTTAACCAGTTTAAAGGCCTCGATGGGTCCCAAAGCAGGCAGATACCAAGAGGAACATCCTGCAGAGATGCGAGCTGAAAACAACATCCTAATAAACGAGGTAACACAATGTAAGTTCCCAGAGAGAGATGCCCATGTTGACTGCAAAATTTCCTTAATGTTCATCTCCTCGGTGTCTTTGTGGAACCCTTCAGCATCTAGAATCTTCACTGTTCAAGTTTCCAGCGGGAATTCTGGTCTCCCTGGCTCCTGGGACATCTGCAGCTTCCTGCTCATGGTTCATTCCTTGAGTTGCTGCTACCCGCCACTACGCCTGCGCTCTGCTCCTGAGGCCAGGAGTTCAAGACCAGCCTTGGCCACATAGCAAGACCTCGTCTCTAAAAAAAAATCCCAAAAGATCTGCCTTGGCCTTCCCCACACCCAGCACCTCTATGGCTGCTTGCTTCTCTAGCTGGGAGGATCTTCCACTGACCACTGTGTCAGGGGCCCTGCATTTCCTGGCAGGTGACATTTCTGCCCTCCTGTGGAAGCCACGGCTGTAGAAGCCACATCTCGCCAAAGAAGTGAACCACACTTATGTTGGCTGGTGAAGGCACTGCCTTTGTCTTTGAATTAGCCACAGGCTCTGCCCTTCTTCTGAGAGATGACGTCTTCTTCACTCCTCCTATGTCAGCCTGAGAAGGTAATCATGATAACCATTTTCATGATGGTAGTAGTAGAAAGACTAACACAGATTGCACTTGAGGTGGCCCTGTTCTAAGATCCTGCCACGGGGAACTCTTTCAGTTTTTCCAATAACCCTATAAGGTTGAGGTAGGCACTATTATTATCCTTATTGCACAGATGGGGAAACTGAGGCATAGTTAAAATAGCATGTGCAAGCCCCTTGTCATCTTGTCTTACTTTTTCTTTTTTTGAGTTGGAGTCTGACTGTGTTGCCCAGGTTGGAGTGCGGTGTCATGGTCACAGCTTACCACAGCCTCAAACTCCTGGGCTCAGGCCATCCCTCTGCCTCGGCCTCTTGAGTAGCTGGAACTACAAGTGCATGCACTTATTTTTTTGATTTCTGTAGAGACGAGGTCTCGCTATATTGCCCAGGCTGATTTTGAATTCTTGGGGTCAAGCAATTCACCTGCCTCAGCCTCCCATAATGCTGGGATTGCAGACATGGGCCACCACACCTGGCCTCACTTTGTCTTTTGAAGTCTCAGTTTCCTCATCTGTAAGATATGATCAGCTCCCTTCAAGTGTAAACTTCATGCTCTCTGTTTACCTCGGTCCTGCTTTTCTGCAGAAGGAACCCAGGTTTCTCAGAAATTCTCTTTCTCCAGGCTTTCCTGGGTTTTACAAAGAAATAATTGCTTAACTGTTCTGGAAGCTTCAAGAAAGTAACTTGAAATAATGCCCAGGGGCATCTGTCAGCTCCCCTTTCTATCAGAGGGCGGTGGAGTCATAGCTACCCCAGCGGCTGCCAGGAGCATTCATTAAACTAGCGTTTTGATGCTAAATCAATGTTTTCCAGCCTGGATTCCCTCTGGGAGAGGAGAGGAAAGCGGCGAGAGGCTGGGTCTGTCCTCAATCATGCTTCTTCTCTCATTAGACCTGTGTCTCCACTGCCTTGGTTCTGCCACCTGGGATTTGGCCAGAACAGAGGTTAGCATCAAGGGCTACCCTTTGGCCATCAAAGGATTTCCTTTTCTTGGAATAACCACAGTGACAGAGGGTGCCATGGTTTTGCTTCCTGATCTGTTGCCATTTATAGGTGATTGAAGTTCTGAGCTCCCGTCTGCCAGAGAGACAGGTGAGCCCTCGGGCTGGTCCTGTGGGCTTAAGACTGTTGTACCCAAATCCTGAATCCAAGAGACCACCAAAGAGCCAGCTCCGATGCAAATCACATGAGGGTCTTTATTCAGGCTCGAGTCTGGGCTCACGCCTGAAACTGGCGCAGCGGCACAGAAACGAGAGCCCCGACACAGTTTAGCAAGCAGTTTATATACACAGTTATAAGGGAGGGGAAAGAACCTTAAACTTGTTCGCATATGATTGGGCAATTTCTCCTGATAGGTACGGGGGCGCTTGGGATTGGTTGGCTTGTATGTTCTTGGGTCTCGGCTGACCACGGCTGACCATCAACGGTCAGGCGAGCAGGGCGGAACCAGTTGAGACATCTGGAATGTTAGATTACCAGGGGAGTGGAGCAGGAAATGGGGCCAGAGGGTCTGCACCGTGACTCCGCGGTTTTTCCTGCATTGAAACTGGGAGGCTTGGGCAGGAAAGCAAGCATACATCTGAGTTTTTTTAAAAAAACAATTTTCAGTACACATTTAAAACAAACTTTAAACCACACTTAAAACAAGTTTCAAAACACAATTATGAACTAAATGGCCCTTAGGCTCCTCAGCTGGGTGGAATCTCTGGCAAGCCCCAGTAAGGGATGCATGGCACAGACCTCTAGCTAGGTCATAACTTCTGCATCAGAGAATTATGCCTTCAAAAAGCAGTTTCTGATGTACTACTGGGTCCTAGTAGAAACTGCCCATGGGATAGACACCAAGTAATTAGAGACAGGAGCTGCCTTCTATAAGCTGGATATTGTTAGATCCATCAAGTCATGGTAAGGTCAGACAGGCACAGAAGCAATCCATCGTCCAATGGAAATGGTACCTATAGGCCCAAGGAGGTCAAGAAGGCACAAATTAGTTACACAAGCAGGTGGCTCAGAGACCTGTCACATAATCTGTTGCACGAATGCCTCTCCTGAAGCTCACACTTATGGCCTTATGAGGTTTCCCTATGACCAGATGATGGAACAAAAAAAGTCTGAGTCTGGTTCATATACAGGTATGCTTACCTGTAGGTTGGTGTGAGCTTAAAATGGATGACTGTTGCTCACCAGCCCCAGGAGGAAGGTCGGAGGAGCCCCTAAAGGCAGTACAAAGGAAAAACCTCCCAGTGGGCAAAAAGCAGTGTGTTGGTTATACGTATTTTGTGGAGTGAGAAGTGGTCTAAAGTAAAGTTACACGTTGCTTCTGAGCAGTAGTGAATCACTGGCTTGCTTGGCAGGGCCCTGGAAGATGTGCCCTCTGAAGACTGTAGAAGAGGCACGTGGATGGACCTACAGGGGTGGGCACTGAGTACGAGGAGTTTGTGTCTCACATCAATGATCACTAGGAAGCAGTCACCTTAGAGGAAGTGCTCAACAGCCTGGTGGGCAGGATGACTTCTCTGGGAGATGTTGGTCAGCCTCTGTCCTTAGCCACTTCAGTGCTTGAGTGATGGACCCATGAATGGAGTAGTGACAGTGGCAGGGCCAGAGGCCATGCCCTGGTCCAACAGCATGGCTCCCTCTACTGCCTCTGCATAGCTACTGCCTCTGCTGGTTCTCTAACGGGTCAGCAACAGAGTCCCCAAGGTGGCTCTCTCCCTGGAGAAGATCAAGCAAGTTGATTATATCAGGCCCCTTCTAACCTAGAAGAGGGAGTGATTCTTTCTTGTGGGAACTTTTTTTTTTTTGAGTTGGAGTCTCACTCTGTCACCCAGACTGGAGTGCAGTGGCACACTCCCAGTCACTGCAGCCTCGACCTGCTGGGCTCCGGCGATCTTTCCACCTCAGCCTTCCAAGTAGCCGGAACTACTGGACATGGGGTTTGCCCTCCCTGCCTACAGTCCCTCTGCCAGCACCCATGCAGAGCTGACCATGTCCCTGATCTCCTGAGACAGAACCCTGCTTCATATTGCTTCAGCCTGAGGGCTCCATTTTATGGTGAAGCAGGCAGGGCAGTAAACACATTCCCACAGAATTCACTAGTCCTGCTATAGAATCTTACTTGGAATTCCCTAGTCTGAAAGGCTGAGCAAAGACATGAGCCTGGGAATGACTCCTTGCAGGGTCAAGGCACTGTCCTGGAGGATGTGGAATATGTATTCAACTGATGGCTGTTATGTAGTACCCTGTCTCCCTTAGCTGGGATACAGAGGTCCAGGAACCAAAGGATAGAAGGAGGAGTGTCCCTTTTTACCATCACTTCCAGTGGCCCACCTGCAGGAGTTTTGCTTGCTGTTTCTGCCACTATGCTCTGCTGGATAGGAGGCCTAAATCTCAGGGAAAGGTGAGCTCTTCCCTCAGCACACTTGACCTGAAGGCCATTTCTGGATCTTCATCCCAGTGATTCAGAAGGCAAAAACGGATTTACCATGCTGGCAGGGTGTGATGAACACTGATTTTCATGAAGAGGCATGGTTGTGCACACTTGACAGGGATGGAAAGCAGAATGTCTGGCGCTCAGAAAATTCCCTGAGATGGATCTTGGTGCTTCTGTGCTCTGTAATAAAACTGAGTAGGCAACCAAGACTCCCGTGGCCTGCCAAGGGCAAGGCAATCAAAGACTCAGAGCCTTCGGGAATAAAGATCTGGGTCACTCCTCGGCAAGCAGTGAGACCGGCTGGAGTGCTGGCAACAGGTGAAGGAAATTTAGAATGAGCAGTGGCAGTTAGAGAAATGGACATTCAAAGGCTGGGCACAGTGGCTCATGCCTTTAACCTCAGCACTTTGGGAGATCGAGGTGGGAGGCTTGCTTGAGCCCAGGAGTTCAAGACCAACCTGGGCAACACGGTGAGAGTGAGACCTCCTCATCTCCACACACACAAACACACAGACACACAGACACACAGACACACACACACACACACACACACACACAGAGAGAGAGAGAGAGAGAGAGAGAGAGATGGAAATTCAAACTACACTGAGAGACTTTCTCACCCACCAGATGAATGTCAATTCCCTAGTTGGACAATCATGAGCCTGTGAGGAGAAAGCCTGTTCATACATTGCTGGGGGAAGGGGAAAATGCTCCAGCCCCTTTGGAGGAGGACATGGCATCCAGCCAAATGGCATATGCATTTACCCATTTCTAGGAATCTATCCCAAATACACACTGCCAAAAACATGAATTGATATTGACACAAAGCTGCTCACTGCAGTACTATTTGTATTAGAAAGAGACCCAGAGGGATGTCGGCCAGAACTGCACTTCTTTATGGCAGCTGTTGGGAAGGGGATGGAAACTGGACAAAGGACTGGGTGATTTCTTTTCTTTGTTTCTGACGAATACGTACTGGGTGCCTGCTATGCACTTGGTGGTTTACATGCCACTCCTTTTAAAGTCATCAACAATCCTGACTTTTTGGAAACAAATTTGTGTCAGTAATCTTTAACACAGAAATTCTAAGAATGTATCATAGGAACAGAACCAAAAATGGCAACAGTTCCTTATGCACAAAGATGTTTACTGCAATATTATTTTTTAGAATTATTTTAAATAGTTATCAAAATTATGTAGGCACATGATTTAAAAAAAAAAAAAAAGCACCAAGCAGTACAGAAAACTGTATGAGTTCTGACAATTAAGTTCGTGAACTGATCCTAGAAAATGTGCTACATACCTCATTGCTGAATATCACTACAGTCACCTTTAAAGTACTCCCCTTAGGAAGCTGTTGCAGCAACACCAGTGTCTAGTCCACCTGTCAAAGCAATTTTGGAACTCTTTTTCTGGAATAGCCATCAGAGCTGTCGTTGTATTTCCTTTGATGTCCTGAATGTCATCAAAATGTCTTCCTTTCGATATTTCCTTTCTTTGGGTAAAGAAAAAAGTCACTGGGGAACAGATACGATGAGTAAAGAAGGTGTTCCAATACAGTTATTTGTTTACTGGCTTAAAACTCCCTCACAGTTCTGCGTGAGCTGGTGCATTGTGGTGATACAAGAGCACCTTTGGGACCATTTTTGCATACACCTTTCTCATGCCAAGATTTTCCGTTCAGATTTTTCTGTTTCTCTACTGATGTTTATTTGGTCTGCTATGCTTCTCACAGTAAGCCGATTATTTTGACACACATTTGAACGAATTTTTGAAATGTTTTCACCAGCTCTGCTCCTTACTAGTAGCTCTCCTGACCTCTCTTTATCAGTGACACTTTCTCTCCTCTCAAAGAACGCTTAATCCATTTGTACACTGCTGTTTTCTTCATGGCATTATCCCCATAAACTTAGACTAACAGGTCACCGATTTCACTTCCACTTTTGCCAAGTTTAACAAGAAATTTAATGTTTGTTTGTTGTTTTAATTCAAGCTCCGACATTCTCATGACAGCACACAAAAACATACAACAACACAATAATGAACACCACTCAGCAAGACACTGCCACACATTGACACAAACACAGCTGTGAGACACTGATATGCCAAGATTACAAAACCTTACCTATAGCCGGGCGTGGTGGCGCGTGCCTGTAATTCCAGCTACTTGGAAGGCTGAGGTGGAAGGATCGCCGGAGCCCAGCAGGTCGAGGCTGCGGTGGCCGGGAGTGGCCACTGCACTCCAGTCTGGGTGACAGAGTGAGATTCCAACTCAAAAACAAAACAAAACAAAAAAAAAAACCTTACCTAGTTTTTGTACAGTGCTGCCAACATAAGCACATGGTGGCAAGTTTGCAAACTTAATTGTTAGACCTTGTATAATGTATAATAGTGTCAACAATCCCCAGTTCTACACTTTCCTGACCCCAGTCTGGTCTCCAGAGGCAACCAACCCCTTTGAACCATTTCTGGTTTTATACCTTCAAGGGTTTTTTTCTATATCTTTAAGTAACGTCTTTGTGTGACTCCAAATTTATCAAGTTTAGATATTGGTATTGGCTTCCTGCTGTAGGTTAGAGTAGGATCTCTTCAAGAGCAAAAACTGCTTCTAGTGTGTCTTTAGAGGCCCAGGACCTGGTCTTGGGACTGGCAGAGAGGGACTGTTAAATAAATATTTGTTAAGTAAAGGAATAACCTGAGTCGGTGAAGGAAGAAAGGGCATTTGAAGCAGAGAGAAAAGCAGTTGTCAAAAGGCAGAGGCCCGTTCTTCCTGACTAACAGGACTCTGGTTTAATTCAGGGTGGCTCTGTCCCCAGCTAAAATGACTTACCTTCTACATCCCCTGCAGCAAGGAGAGACCATGTGATCCCATCCTAGCCAAAGACGTGTAAGTAAAATTTGCTAGGTCGAGCTTCAGGGAAAGGTTTTCAAAGGAAACATGAGGCAGTTGGCATATCATCTGGTCTTTTTGATGCTTCCACATTCTTCCTTTATGGAATAAGGATGTGATTTCTGGAGGCTTGGCAGCCATCTTGCAACCAACCACATTCTAAGGTGGAGGAACAAAACAATACAAGGAACGAATTTTTGAAGACGATATTCAATGCTATACCAGCCCTGGACTGCATTTCTGTAGACATTGTATTATCTAAGAGTGATAGTGCTTTTATGTGTTTAAGATGATATGATTGGGTTTTCTGTTACTTGCTGCTGCATGACTTCTTAACTGAGGGAGACAGAAAAAAATGGTCAAAAGGAGGGTTCATTATACTCTTCTCTCTACTTTTGTTTATTTCTAAAATCTTTCCACAATCAAAAGCTTAAAAGGCCTATAGAAATAAAAATACGTGTAAATAATCCTTGCAAATATAACTTCCAAAAACAAGTTTTGCCAGACACCTGGGCTTCAGAGGTTTTTACTGTGTCTGGTGATGGTAAGCCCTAACCTGAAAAAAGTCTGTGATTCTGATTGGTTGTCTTGCTTCATAATGATTTACACTGGTGATGACATTCAAATGGACATCTCAGTTTTGGGGAGGTACAAACACCTACGAATTTTCTCTTTTTAGCCGAGAGGGGATCACTGGCATGCATCTTCCTCTTTATATACAAGGTGATATAAAATGACTCCGCTCGCTTTCTTATCTAAAGAAACTGAGAGTTTTTTTTTTTTGAGTCGGGGTCTCACTCGGTCATCCAGGCTAGAGTGCAGTGGCATGCTCAAGGCTCACCACAGCCTTGCCCTCCAGGGTTCAGATGATCCTCCCACTTCAACCTTCCAGGTAGCTGGGATTACAAGTGTGTGCTATCATGACCGGCTAATTTTTCGATTTTTTGTAGAGATAAGGTCTCGCTATGTTGCCCAGGCTGGTCTCAAACTCCTGGGCTCAGGAAATTCTCTTGCCTTGGCCTCCCAAAGTGCTGGGATTACAGGTGTGAGCCACCACACCTGACCTGAGAGTTTTATTTCATTTAAATTAATAAACGAATGAGAAACTAGGAGCAGAGGTTGGTGATCCCATGTTGAGATTAATAGGAGCCAACCAGAGGGCAGCACAATAAACTTTCATGTGTTGGATACTTCTTGTGCCCCCTTTACACCCTGTCAGTTCAATTTTGATTCCAGCCATTGCTGCAGCAACCAGATTTGTGCAGGTTGTACCACAGCTGCGCTGTGTGTCTTTCACTCTCTATCCAGGTCTTCTCTGAAGCCTCAATGGAAAATGCCTGTGGGAACTGACAGGTTCTCATGCATAGGAGCCCTGAGTGTGGGAGTAATAAACACTCCAAGGGGCCACACGTGTCTAGGAGGAGATGAGAACCAGTGGATAAATGCTTCCCACTTTTTTCCTTCAGGTGGACAATTCTGAGGTGCCTGGGAAGATGGCTCTGTAAGATCAAACCAACTCAACAGCCCAGTCTTGAACTGGCCTTCCCTCCTTCTCTGGTCTCGCTCCCCGGTTCCTATAGTGACCAACGCTTTCCAGTTTGCTTGGGACTTCTCTGATTTTAGCACTGAAAATCTCCTATCTTAGGAAGCCCCTTAGTCCCCAGCAGAGATAGCTGGTCACCCTGCCAGTTTCTTACTCTCACATCCTGAAGTCACCTCCCAAGTATATCCCACTTCAGGCAACTCCTTGATTGTTTTTAGAAGGAAACCTGGGCAATGGCAATCCATCTGGGTCTTGACAGAGCACACGCCTGTCTCAGATTTGTTTCTAATCACCTCCAGACAAGGGCATCTGGGAGCAACTAGCCAAAAGCATCTCTGCAGTATTAGGAAGTGAAAAACTGTACTTTCTGCTTTCTAGTGCTGTGAAGTAGAGTCTTGTGGGTTTATCCCCGGTGCTCTTGGGTATGAAGCCACAGAATACAGGTGGAAATAATCTTCGAACCTGCCAGTAGCCAAAGCAAATTGGCAGAGCTCTTATGCTTCTGTCTGTTGGAATGAATGCTTCTAGTTTCTAGGTTAGAATTTTATCTGGTTTGAAGCTGGGGTGTTTTCTTTCTGTTCAAATTAAGTCTCAGCTAAGTGAATTTTCCCTAGAGGCTCCAAGAGGCAAGACTCTGAACCAGAGAAGGTTGTTTTGCACCAGAAACAGGGAACGCATGCCCCTTAGAAGAGAAATATGTATATGACAGTTCAGGGAGGCTCAGGTGGCTGTGTATTTTTCTGAATGGTTTCTTCTTTCTTTTCCTTGGGGGAAAAATGCTAGTGCCCAATCTTCAGATTGTTCAGTAATGTCTTCTGTTGTTTGATTGAGAGATTTTCTCCCCTATGTGAAAGCCCCGCTGCACTGGGTTTGAATTGATAGGAATTGAGGGGTTGGGGGTGGGGAATCCAGGAGGGCTGTGAACCCCAGTAGATATTTCAGCTTGCTTTTTCTGGAGGATTGCTCTGGACATGCCATGGATGACAAAGAAATGAGTTTGATATCAGAGATCCTTCAGTATTAATTAGACCTCCTTTGTATGCTTTTTTTTTTTTAGAAAATGCAGCTCAAGTGTCTCTCTAGTGGATTTCCTATTCATACTGGTTTCAAGAAGCCACTGAGAGCTTATATAAATCTAAGATAAAGGGACTTAATGTCTCTCAGGGGGAAAAATTAAGAAATCAGGCCACACCTCCAATACTTTAAATGTACCAGTCCTTTATGAAAAGTCCTCCAGGCCGAAAGAAAACCTTTCAAATCACAGAATACCATGTTTACAAAGATACTTGAGCTGTGAATTGCACTCTGTAATTTATGTTAATACATTTAAATAGACTAAAGAAATTAGTCTTCAAAGGGATGAATCTTTTAACAGTTTTCTACTTAGAAAAAATGACTTTCAAGTAAAAAAATGAAATTACTCAATTAATATTAAAACCTTTATGTAAGAGGTAAGTTTCATATTTTAACAAGAATAAAACAAACTATGTATAAATAACCTTGGAAAATAAACTAGATTGTTAATACAAATTTAAACACTACTCTTATTTTCAAATATAAGCCTTTTCTTCAAATTGTTTTTGGATGGGAAAAGAGAAAAACCTAACTTTGGTTTAACGGCTTCAGATTTCCTGCTGAGTTATGAAATAAATATGCAGATCAGACCCAATAATATGCAAATTCACACCAGGCCAAAAATTGGGAGTCATAAAGATTTTAAGAAACTCTTCGGAACTGAGACTTCTAATCAAGGCTCAGAAGGTTTTATAGGTCTGTAAAATAAACAGAAGGAAGCCCTTGAGTCACTCTGTCAAGTAGCATGACCAAGCTGCTTCCTCACAGAGTCTGTGGATTGTGGGATTTCCCTTTGTGACCCTGGAGCATTTAACTTCCCCTGTTGGGAACCCCCTCATTCTGTCATTTCTTTTCCAGAGTGCCCTTTTTCTAAAGTAATTTGGGCCTTGCTTAATTATCTGGAGAATTGGATTGGCAAATGACAATTTGTATACATATCACTGATGTTGTTTTTTTTTTTCTTTGTAGGGACGGAGGTCTTGCTATGTTGTCCAGGCTGGTCTCGAGCTCCTGACCTAAAGCAATCCTCCCACCTCAGCCTCCCAAAATGCTGGGGTCGCAGGTGTGAGCCACCATGCCCAGTCTACGGACATTGGTTTTCAACTTCTTAGTTTTAGTTTCCTCAAAGGTGTTTTCTCCTTATTTTATTCTGATGGCCCGTCTCTTTCATAAGTCAAGGGAAACAGGGTACTGGCCTGGTGAGTGTTCTTGATCCACCTGGAAAGACTTGTGATACTCTGGATGTTTGGAAAGACCAGGAGTTAGCTGTGCACGCCTCCCCCTGTCGGTTGCACATACTTCCTGCAGACTCTGAAATGCCAATGAACAAACTCAGTTGCTGATCCATCCTGGAGGGGCTCCCAAATGTCTAGAAAAGGGCTGGACGCTTCACTCTCCCGGAACACCGGAGTATTTTCTAACCGGTACACAAAGCTGCTCTGTGGGTGGGAACCTTGCTATCTTCTCCTGCGCACAACCGCTTAAGTCAGTGTATCCCCCGAATGGTTTAGATGTTTTATTCTGAGAGAAATATGTCGGTTTCTGCTGAGTCAGTATCTGGATTTTTATTAGCTCAGCTTTCCCTGTGGCTCAGACCAAGGATGTGTCTTCCCAGTTGGAAAGACTGCCCAGCTCTGTGTTGTGGACTTCCTGGGCTTAACTACTGATTCCTTATCTTCTAGATGGTGGTTTTGTTTGGCCAAGAATCTTGCCAGAGTCCTAAATCTGTGTGGGTCCCTGAGAATCCTTGTGTCCAGGAGGAAGAACATGTTCCGAGTATGAATTTGTATTTTGTGTGATCATTCCCAGTTGAGAAATCCATTTTAAACACACGGAACAGAAAAGTGGGGCTGAGTGGAGCAAATTAGCTTTGAAATTAGCTGCTGTTTTGGAGTCTGCTGTGATTTGGAGTTTGGGGAGGAAGGGGGAAGAAAGAAGTAAAACCTATCTAACCATGCCTGTGTTCACCCTTTATCAGAAGAGGCCCTGCCTTATTTGTGGCCCAGGTGTCTTGCATTAATGTGCCTTTATCAGTTAGGGGTTTTACAGGCAACGCTCTTAAATAATATACAGATATAAAGTAGGACAATAAGTAAATACAAGGAAATTAAATGCTAATCCATGTGCCCATAATAGTCTCTGTCTCGGCAAAACTTTTGATAAAATAAACTGTATTGTGAATTTTAGTTAAAAGATGATTATAAGTCTTTTCCCTGATTTTACCACAGTGAGAAATAAAAATGCAAATGTGGTATTTTAGTTTCTCAGAGACTTTGAATTTAGTTTTATAATCCCCGCAAAAGCTAAATAAGGGGAATTTTCAGATTTCCTGATTATTATTACTTGCACTAATACTTAAGAGTATGTAAATGTAGCCGTAAGTATTCAACGAATTAAATTATTTTTAAAAACCAGTATTTAAAAATTTGGTTCCTCTACTACTAGAAATTATGTAATATCGCAAATTATGTACATCCAACAGACCCAGTGTGGTGTGGACCTTGGCGGCTGCCTGTGGAGAATAAAGGCAGCATACTTTGGTGGTGTCCCTGAGGCACTGTTTCTGCCCCCCAGGCATAGTGCACAAGCCTGAGGGATGTAGCTACTTTTCACCCAATTTTTTTTTTTTTTTTTTGAGTTGGAGTCTCACTCTGTCGCCCAGACTGGAGTGCAGTGGCCGCTCCCGGCCACCGCAGCCTCGACCTGCTGGGCTCCGGCGATCCTTCTGCCTCAGCCTTCTGAGTAGCTGGAACTACAGGCA
>CAUYQG010136208.1:0-22323 GCA_963574415.1 Tarsius wallacei | reverse complement strand
GCTTGAATTTAGGAATTCGAAACCAGACTGGGCAACATAATGAGACTCTGCCTCTACAAACAATTACAAAATTAGTCATGTGTGGTGGCATGTACCTCTAGTCCCAGCTACTCAGAAGGCTGAGGCAGAAGGATTGCCTGAGTCCAGGAGGTTGAAGTTCTGGTGAGCCGTGATAATGCCACTGCACTCCGGTCTGGGCAGCAGAGTGAGATCCCGACTCCAAAAAAATGAAATAAATGTTGAATTTATCTCTTGGACTTACAGCGTCCATAGTCTCTTATAGTCTCTCTGTTCCTATAGGAAATTAGGGAGACCTGAATTTAATTCCCCAGGCTTCCAATTTCAAGTGGGTGTCACAGGCATTGTTGACATATTATAGAGAAAACAGCTAAAATGGAGAGAAGCATTAACAAGTAAGTACTGGAATGAGGCCACTGAGTATGTGAACATTTTATTTGCCAAATGTCGTAAGTATGTATTTGCTTGTACATGTGTAAGCTGCTTCTTTTCCAACCAAGTGGATTCTTTCCTAAGCTCCAGAGCAGAGATGAGCATTAGTGATTTCAATTGCCTTAAGACTTTAAGGTGGGTCTACCCGAGAATATGGAGTGCAACATGACCCAAGTCTAATTTTTCCATTGGTTGTCTGGTTACTCAATAAATATTTGATTGATTGAGTAATCCCTTGGTCCAGACAAATACCATGGCCACAGGAGGAAATAACAATAAGACAGATTTTTTTTTTAAAGTTTCCATTCCAAACCCATTTGGCCACAGTCACAGAAACTCAGTCATAAAGCTGGAAGTGCTTCTCCAAGGTCGATGTGGGAACTGATAGCGAGACACCATTTATAAACTTTGGGAATATTTTCTAAATAAAATGTTTAAATATACTTTCGGAAAGTGAATGTCTTCATTCATTTTGTTGTCTAAGCTCTCTTTGACCCATTAATTTCACTTCTCCTTTGATTTTTCCAGACACTCAAAAGAGAAAGTTCATTTTGCTCATGATTGAGAGACCCTGTGAGCACATAAGCGTGGTGCTTTCCTTAGTGCCAAGCCTAGCGTTCTATGGAACAAAAGAGTTGCCAAACATGTCTGCTTCACAGAGGTGCATAGGACAAAAGTTTCCTAGTCCTAGCAGAGCTAGTCCAACTCAGGATATTGAGGAAGCAAAGAAACTTCCAGGACCATCAGCATCCTCTTTCGGAGTCCTTCCTGATGCCCCATGGTGTGACCTCCTGCTAAGGGAAGGCTCCGGTGAATAAGGACATGCCAGGGCAGGGCAGGGGCCTCTCTCTGCCATTCTGCAGTGATTTTAGCTGTGCCAGTCATTTGTAAACTAATATTCAGGAAGGAAGTGGGCAGGCTGGTTGCAGGTCCCCAGGTCCATGAGGGCGCAGGAGGATGGAAAATCATCAAGTGCTCAGCTGGTGTGTCAGGGGTCAAACCAGACAATCATCGGTGGAAGGTGAGTGTGGGGGAGGGTAGCTCAGAAATACAGGTGGGGACTTTTTGTAGGGGCAGACAGGGAGAAGCAGAAGCAGACTCCATAGCCTTGCTCCAAACAAGCCTGCTAAGTGAGAACCATATGAGGCAAGTCCATGGTGAGAAACCTTCACCAAGGTTTCTTCCCACGAGGCCAGTTGCATCAACACGGGCTTGTGGTCAAAGGCTGGTTCTACCAGAGCTCCTCAGGCTCCCTGGGAAGCTTTGCTGGAGGAGATCTTTCCAAATATTTGGGAGCCCTCATGAGAGAATGAAGACATTCTTCATTCAGTTGGGGAATTAGCATCGTGCCATTTGCTCTAAGCTTTCTCAGAACTTGAATTGGGAAAACCCAGTTCATCCAGGCCTTGAAGGAAGAGGGACAGGCAGAGCTGTGTCTCCCAGCGGTTGGTGTGTGTACGCCTAGGGCCCTCAGTGGTTTTCGGTGGTATACAGGGAGACCACCAGTGGTCACTGGAACAGACTGGGCAGTTGGGGAAGAGTGGGAGGGAGGGAGAAAGCAGATGGAGGAGGGCCAGGTCAAAACGGTTCTCTGGTCCCATGACCTTGGGGAGCCCTTCCCCCAGGACACCCATACCCATCCCTCTGACCCAACACTAGAAGTCAGCCAGTGGCCAAGCCAAGAAATCTCTGAGACCAGGCACTTAAGCAAGGCTAGTGATCCCTGGGTAAGAGTGGGACCCCAGAGCCGGTGTATAAGGAGAACATAGACTTCCTTCCTTCCCTCACACCTCACTGCACCATTCAGGTCTACACAGGGAGCCTGGGACCTGGTTCTTTGAGAGGATTAAGAAGAAGAGGTGGCCATCAATTTCTGTTTAGCCCCCACGGAGGCCGTGGAGCTCTGTGATTAAAGGTGACTGTGAGCCGGGCATGGTGGCACATGCCTGTAATTCCTGCTACTTGGGAGGCTGAGGTTGGAGGAACGCTTGAGCCCAGGAGTATGAGACCAGCCTAGACTACATAGTAAGACCCTAGCTCAGAAAACAACAGCAACAACAATAAAATGTGACTGTGGTTCACAGAAAATGAGGAATGCTCTGGGGGAAAAAAGGAGAGGGAGAATGTAGCCTTCAAAAATATGAATGTTGTAAAAGACAAAGAAATGTTCTAGGATAAAGAAATCTAAAGGACATGACAAATACACCTAATACCTAACCCTAGAATGGAGTCTATATTTGGGGGAAAGGGAGGGAAGCCTGAAACATTATAAAGGACAATATGAGGTAAATTGAAAAAACAGTAATATGGACTGTAGATTAGATACAAATATTGCTTCAATGTAAACTTGTGAAATTGATAATTGTACCATGGATATGAATAACCTCTTATGTAACAGACTATATATAATGTTTTTTGAGATGGTGTCTCACAGTTCTGGAGGCCAGAATTTCAGAATGAAGGTGCTCCCAAGGTCATGTTTTCGTTGAGACCCTAGGTGGAATCCTTTCTGCCACTTCCTAGCTTCTGGTAGCAGCTGTCAAATGATCGTTGGCATTTCTTGGCTTGTAGGTGTATCACTCCTATCTTTGCCTCTGTTGTCGCATAGATGTCTTTTCCTTGTACATCTCTTTTATTCTTATAGAGACACTAGTCGTATTGGCTAGAGAGCCCACACTAATGACTTCATCGTGCATTGCATCTGCCAAAACTCTATTTTTAAATGAGTTCACATTCACAGTTAGGGGGCTCGGGACTTCAACATAACTTTTGACGGACACAATCCAACCCATAACAGCTGGGGTTGAAAGATGAATAAATGTTTCTAGACAGAATGAAGCAACCACATAAACTCTGATCTCTTTACACAGAAGAAGACTCAGTTATGGAAGTCTGTGTGCGAACGACAAAAAGAGTAGCTCACAACATAGTTAATCTAGAACATTCAGCTATTTAATGAGTTAGTTGACTTTAATGCATGAGTTGTGCAGACCCTGGCCACTAGTAGTAGTAGCTCCAAACGATCCCTTTGGTAGCCATGCATAAATGTCATCTAAGTCTTGGTGTCAAAGTTAAAAAGAATCTTAAGAGGCTATCTGGTCCATCCTCTTGCCTTCAGAAATGACCACATCCACCACATTCCAGAGAGATAATACAAGCATCTTTTTTAAATCTTCCCATCTCTATGTATCGACATGAACGAATAACAAAAGCATACTACCACACAAAAGCACAAAGGAATTGTGTACAGTAAAAGTGGCATTTTAGATCACTGGGGGAAAGGTACATTACTGAATGAATAATTTTAGAGCACTTCAGCAAGTGAAAAAAATAAAGTGAGAACACTACAAATTCCAGATTGATCAAATCTTTAAAGTTAAAAGACTAACTATGAAAGTACTCTAAGAAACTATGCAATCCTTTTTTAAAAATATAATCTCAGTAAAGGGAAGAGCTTTCTAAGTGTAACACAAAAACTCAAACAGTAAGAAAAATTGGCATGGCGAAAATCATTATAAGCAAAGACAAATGACACATTGGAAAAAATATTCGCAGCTAATATCTCAGACAAAAAATCTCACTAATCTAATATACAAAGAGCTCCTACAAATCAATTTTTGAGAAACCAATAACTCCATAAAAAAGGCGTAAAGTATAAAGAGACAGTTCACAGAGAAGGAAATCAGAAGACAATTACTCACTTGTACCCATAATAGAAATGCAAACTAAAAATAGCATAAGTTAATGTTTTGCTTTGTTTTATTTTACCCATTAAATTATCAGTAACAAACTACTGGTAACACAGCTTGTGGGTATGTGAGGAAAATGCACTCTTGCACATTAATCACTGAAGTGCAAATTGTCTAAACTTGTAATAGTGATTAAAATATTTTTCTGTTGCATTTTAAAGCCTGCTGTTTATATACTGTTTCGATAGGCAGGCATTTAGTATGCAGTTGGTTCTTGAAAAGTAACAGGTTTGAACTGAGAAGATCCATTTATATGTGGATTTTCTTCTGCTTCTGCCACCCCTGAGACAGCAGGACCAGCCCCTTCCCTTCCTCCTCCTCCTCCTCGGTCTCAATGTGAAGACGACGAGGATGAAGACATTTATGATAATCCACTTCTGCTTAGTGAATAAGAAATACATTTTTTATATGAATTTCCTTAATAGCATTTTCTTTTCTCTAGGCTTGCTTTGTTGTAAGAATATGGTATACATTACACATAACATTAAAATTATGTGTTAATCAATTGTTACATTATTAGTTAGACTTCCGGTCAAAGATAGGTTATTAGAAGTTACATTTTTGGTGAGTCGAAAGTTATATGCAGATTTTTGACTGTGATGGGAAGGGTCGGTACCCTCAAACCCTTGTATTGTTCAAGGGTCAACTGTATTTATATTTTAGAGTATAATAAATTGAAAAATTTACTAATTACGTCCTCATCTGAGCACACCTAATGAAAGGCTTTTTCCATTTTGATTTAGCACCACCATTTGGTGTGATTAGCATATATTAATTTCACGTCCAGACCTTTTGAGGGATAAATAAATCCCTCGAAAAATAAATCTATACACGCTTCCGTGGTCTGACACGCCAAAGTGTCTCTAATTTTTTTTCCTATTAGTCCTGCCCTCTGTTCCTCCAACCTTCAGACACACGAAAATGAAACCCGAATCTTCAGTTATCTTAAACCCATCGGTGGCCACATCAGATGCCACAGGCATCTCACTGGATTCTCCGGACCTTGCCTGAGAATACCTCCAGGAATCAGGACGGTGTTTTTCAATTTTGTTTGTTTTCTTTTGCCCTTCTTGGGTCTTTAGGGGTATCAAGATCCTCTAGCCCAAAGGCTGTCCACACTGGTCCACTAGATGTCACTCTCATCTAAATTAATAGGGCTTTACATACAAACTCCATCTATAACACTGGGCACTGAAGGGACGCCAGGTTCGTTCCAAAGAACAAAGTATTAATCAGTGTTATGCACCCATGAACCCTCTCAGGGAGGGACAGGAAAAGACAGGCTCTCAGAAGTCTGGTGGGAAAGGGTGCCAATAATGAAAAAAAATGCCGTGGAATGGAATCTGAGATTATTACTCAGTTTGTGGCAAAACATACCAGAGTAAAGTGAGGGAACAAGACAAGCAAAGACCCTGGGGAAAAAGTATACCAGAAAGTGATTAAGGCAGGTAGGTGCAAAGGGCCCGAGGCCCAGTGAGCCAGGGACAAGTAGTGAGGAAACTTCAAAGACAGAGTTTGCAGGGCCTTGTAGGGCTCGGTAAGTATGTAAATTTCATTCTGAAATGGAAAAACACTGAAAGAATCCACAATTCCTAGCTTTTCATAGAGGAGCTCTCAAAATCTACCTGGATATCATTACGAGAAAACACCAGATAAACCCAAATTGAGAAACTTTCTGTAAAACAAGTGGCCTGTGTTTTTCAAAATGCCAATATCATCAATCCAAAGAGAGGCTGGGAAACTGTTTAAGAGTAGAAGAGTTTAATTGACCACCTAATACAATCTGTACTTCCAGGCTGGATGCTAGATAAAGGAAAAATAACGCTCTAGGCTAGAGGGCATTATGGGACCCATGGATAATATTGGAATATGGATTGTAGAGTAAATACAATTGAAGTTGATAACTGTACAGTGGTATGTAAGAGAATACCTTATTTTTATTTTTTTATTTTCTTTTTTTACTATAAAGATGTGGGGTACAATTCAAGGCTAGGTATACAAACGTTGATTATGCAGGTACCTTTGCTGATGAGGTGTGCCCCTCCCTCCCCTAGCAGCTTCCCTCAACTGCCAATCCCACCCCCCTCCCCTGACAGTTTCCCACGACTGCCAATCCCTTTAATACCTTATTTTTAGAGTATGAAGTTTTAAAAGGTAAAGGGGTATGGCTTGAGGTTTCAAAACTGTTAGACGATGCAAAACCTGCAAACTGCTATCCTCTGCAGTGGAATATGTATGTATGTGCACTAGACACTTAGCCACCCTCCACAAAGAGGATAAGGACCTCAGTCAGGAGGTTAAAAATCTAAAATCATGATTTGTTTGACCTTCATTTTTTACAGCATTGTTATATTGCTGTTAATTTTTTTTCCACCTCATCCCCAAAGCAGTTTCTGTATCTCTAAAGAAGCTTCAGAATATACAACTACCCATTTGAGATGACTTAGATACTTGCTTCTTTTTTTTTGAGTCGGAGTCTCACTCTGTCACCCAGACTGGAGTGCAGTGGCCGCTCCCGGCCAACCCAGCCTCGATCTGCTGGGCTCCGGCGATCCTTCCGCCCCAGCCTTCCGAGTAGCCGGAATTACAGGCACGCGCTACCACGCTCGGCTGATTTTTTGATTTATTGTAGAGATGAGGTTTCGCCAAGTTGCCCAAGCCGGTCTCGAACTCTCAGGCTCAGGCAATTCACTCACCTCGGCCTCCCAAAGCGCGGGATTACAGGCTGAGCCACCGAGCCCGGCCTGATACCTGCCTCTTATCTGAGTAGATAACAGTCATCCTTTGATGATGTGATTAAAAACTTTATGGTAACATCCTCGCATTTCTCCAGAACTGACCTCCCCCAAGAGCACTGGCTTTTATGCAAGAAAATCATCCTTAACATGTAATCCTTGTGTTCAAAAAGCCAATTCAAAAATGTGACAACAGATTAAGCTCGAGAAATCAGTGGGAATAAAATGTATTTGTCTGAGGCACACATTTTGTCTGTTTAAGTATGAATGTTGGAAGACATGGAAAATATAACAAGTGAGCAAGGTGGTTTGGGCCAAAATGGCCGCCTTCAGCGCCCATTAGTCAACAAGCATTTTTTTTTTTTTTTTGAACACCTATTACAGGCAAGATAGCCTGCTAAGTGCTGGAAACAATATAAAGGTAATTTAGACATGATATTTTCTCCCAATTTTGTACCTTATACTAGAGCACCTCAGTGAGCTTCAGGGAAGCTCAAGAAAGAGACTGAAATTTAATGTTAGTTTATTTAAAACTTTACCTTTTTGGGAGGCGTGTCTGGCAGTGCACCCAAGGAAACAGAAGTTCTGCTGGTCATGGAGTGAGCTGCGCGGGCTGTCAGCTTTTCAAATCAAACAGCAACACCAAACAGGCTTGTTACTGGACCCACGTCTAGCTGCTCATTGATTGAAAACCAAATTGGAGAGTCGAGAGTTGGTGGAAGGAAATAGGTTTTATTCAAATGCCAGCAACCTGAGGAGATGAAGGACTAGTCACAAATACCATCTCAGGTTCTCAGTTTTACCATGGGGCTTTCAAAGGGAAACTTGGTAAGGGAAACATATGGGGGTGGTGCAGGGTGCAGGGTCTATGTATCTCTGTTCTGATGACTATCTTGAGTAAATTACCTGTCCAGGGTTCTGGCTGGGGTCATCTTGACTGTGGCCTGGTGGTGGACTTCTCTCGGGTGGAAGGGTTCTGCAACAGGGTCTCGATACCTGGTTTGTTTCAAGATTTGCCTCCGGAATTTCTTAAGCAAGAACATAATTAGAGAAGCAAGTGTGGGTTACAAGATCGCAGCATCAGAGGGCGCTGGGGAAAGAAGGAAGGAGAGAGGGCTGAGGAGGGGAGAGAAGAAAATAAGGGAGAGGATGTCCAAAAATGCACTTTAAGTTTTACATTCTCCATTGCAACTCCCCACGATGAAGTTTGACTCTGTTTCTTTGGAAAGTGGGTACCGTGTTCCTTCTGGCTACTCCCTGCTGAGAAGGGGCACAGTTAGGAGGCTGAGGAGTGGAACCTTTCCATCTGGAGTTGGAAATATTCACGAGTCTCTGGGTTTATAGAGGAGAATCTGTTGGGGACATCATGGCACGAGGGGGTGGGGAATTTGGGGAAGGTTGATCTTGCATTCCCATGCATGAACTACAGAAGCAGTAGAATTCACAACTGAAGAGTATACCAATCCCGATGATCATAGCTGGAGTTACAAGCAGCTTTTTCTACCAAATAGGGCCTGACCAGAACCCGGATGATAGCCATTGATCGAGAGATATTTTGAGATCAGACATAGTAGTAATCTGTTTTGCATTTCTTGGAGAGTTAGAGAGATATTCCCAGAATTATCTGGAATGGGCACACAGCATTCGGTTTTAATTATGGCACGAGTCCCACCTTGAGCAGCTGTATGAACATCAGTGCCATCCGATTTTGTAGGACGACCTTTCTCATCGTTGTTATTTTGGAAGTGATTAGGGAGTGCCCTCAAGGGCCTGTTGGATGTAATTGGTAAGGGTTTGTGTGTATCATATTACACTTTCCAGTCCTAGTGGAACAAAGATGGTCATCAGGTGGTTGCACCAGTGGAAAACTGATCTGGTCTATCATTATAATACATTTGGCAAGTTGGTGGGCTGCCTGATGGTCTTTGCCAGTCGGCCTTGGACCCAGGAAAAGGTGCAATGTCCTATCCAGCCCACTGGCAGCCAAGGTCAAAGGTTAGACCTACATAGCCATTATGTGCCATTTGGGGCTAACCATTGGATTCCTGGCCTTGGTGTCCAGTCGGTCGCATACCGGTCTTCTGTTGTAATATTAGGATATTTTCCCATTGTTGGAGGAACATTCAACCCATGACCTTAGTGATATTAAGTCAATGGTCATTGAAGTGGTTTTCCTATTACCAGCAGAGGGGAACGGGTTTATTTAGATGCCCGATTAGAGGGGCCAGCCAGAGATAATCATCCCATATTCGATAAAATCCGTCATCTGTATGGTGGCTATTGACAGAATTTTAGGGACTGGAGTGATGTAGTCTTTCAAATGGAGAAATGCATAGTCTGCCACTTGATGGATGGTTTGATTTATGTGAAAACGCTCCATGGGCTGGATCACAGAAAGTCAGATTAATGCAGTTTCATTTCCTTGGGTAAATGTGCCTGGAACTTCATTTTCCCAGGAATTGTTTTTCATATAGTTGTGTAGGTGGATCCAATCTGTTCCTTATAAGGTGAGAGCCACCACGGTAACCCAGATGTACTGGAAATGGGTAACAGGTCACATATCCAGCAGGTATCTTTTGTGAGCTATCTGTGTAATGCTGGGTCCATTGAAGAAACAAGTTAGCATTGGTAGGTACCCCTAATCCACTCATAATGACAAAAAGTAACAGATATTTCACTTTAAAAGAGGAAGAGAATAAAGAAGAAGAAAAAAATTAACTTATCCGCAAGTTTCTTTTCTTTTTTTTTTTTTTTTGAGTTGGGGTCTCACTCTGTTGCCCAAACTGGAGTTCAGTGGCCGCTCCCAGCCACCGCAGCCTCGACCTGCTTGGCTCTGGTGATCCTTCCGCCTCAGCCTTCCAAGTAGCTGGAACTACAGGCGCGCGCTACCACGCCCGGCTAATTTTTTGATTTATTGTAGAGATGAGGTCTCGCCAAGTTGCCTAGGCGGGTCTCGAACCCACGGGCTCAGGCAATCCACTCACCTCAGCCTCCCAAGGTGCGGGATTACAGGCTGAACCACTGAGCCTGGCTCGCAAGTTTCTTAAAACGTATTTTTAGGCCTGGCAAGGTGGTTCGTGCCTGTAATCCTAGCACTTTGGGAGACCGAGGCAGGAGGATCACTTGAGGCCAGGAGTTCAAGACCAGCCTGGGCAATATAGTGAGAACCTGTCTCTGAAATTAATTTAAAAAATTTTTAAAAAGAAAACATATTTTTAAACCTGTGGTTACCTCACAAATGTAGTTTGTCTGGTGGCCTGGTTTGTCTGGTTTGAGAGGAATGGCCTTCATTCAGATAGGATGTATCCATGGCTTAGCTTTGGCTAGCTTTACAGATAAGTAGGTAGTTAGCAGCACACCATAAGGTCCTATCCATTTTTTAGTCAGCTGTTAATCCAGTCCTTGATTCTTTCAGGTGTTAACAGCTCCCTGTCTCCCAGTTGGAAGGGGTGAAGAGGCTTGTCAGTGGGGTGGGGCGATGACTAGTTAATAGTATCTGGCTGGACTTGCTTGGCTCTGGTGATCCTTCCACCTCAGCCTTCCAAGTAGCTGGAACTGCAGGCATTGTGCATATGGTTTTACCTTGGTTTCATTTATTCAGTCAAGGGGAGGGGTTGCTAGTGAGGAAGTCTGGAAAAGTCTCATGAAAAATTTCAAAGAGACTTAATCTAAGCCCACTTTGGGGCGTCACCCAAATGTGGGTCAGACAACAGGCAGGACTTTTGTCCCTTTTAAAATCTTTGAATCTAGAGCTTTACCAAGGTCTTTTTTTTTTTTTTTTTTTGAGTTGGAGTCTTACTCCATTGCCCAGGCTGGAGTGCAGTGGCACTCTCACGGCCACCCCACCGTGGACCTGCTGGGCTCTGGCAATCCTTCCGCCTCAGCCTCCCAAGTAACCGGAACTACAGGCACGCGCTACCACGCCTGGCTAATTTTTTTGATTTATTGTAGAGACGAGGTCTTGCCAAGATGCCCAGGCTGGTCTCAAACCCACAGACTCAGGCAATCCACTCACCGCGGCCTCCCAAGTGCCGTTGTCCATAGTCAGCAACAGGGATCGTCTTGCTGGTCTTGCCATTCTTGGACCCAACGCTCTCTATGGCTTGTACAACATTCACGCCCTCTTTCACCTTGCCAAAAACCACATGCTTGCCATCCAGTCATTCAGTCTTAGCAGCGCAGATGAAAAACCATTTGTGTTGGGCCAAGCACTTGTCATGGACAAGATGCTGGGACCTGTATGTTTCAAGATGAAGCTCTCACCATCAGATTTCTCCCCACAGATGGACATGCCACCAGTGCCATTATGGCATGTAAAGTCATCACCTTGGCATATAAACCCCGGACTAATTCTGTGAAAGCAGGAATCCTTATAACCAAATCCTTTCTCTCCAGGGCTCAGAGCATAAAAGTGTTCTGCTATCTTTGGAACTTTGTCTGCAAACAGCTCGAAGGAGATGCGGCCCAAGGGCTCTCCGTCGATGGCAATGTCCAAGAACATGGTGGGGTTGACCATGGCTGATGGGAAAAGGCTCAAGGCGGCGGTGTCTGCAAAGCCTGGGCTCACTCTTTATCCCACTCTGTGTATTGAGACTCAAATTCAGTTCATGCCAAGTGAGGAATTAACACCCTGAGCAATAGCGTTTCCCTTGTGGCTTGTTTTGTACCTTTATTGCTTCTTGGTTTCCTTTAGCTTTCCTTTAAATTATTCTAAGGCTCTGGTTAGGGCAATTATTTCAGCCTTTTGTGCCGAGGTACCTGCTGGGAGGACATGGACATCTATTACCTTTTCTACGGTTACCATGGTATATCCAAATCAGCGTTTTCCCTCTTCCACGAAACACTCTCACTGGTGTTCATTTCAAGTCTGGAGAATCCATCAGTTGGTCCAACAGATCTGGCCTGCTGGAAAAAAAACTGTATCAAGGATTTCTAAACAATCATGTTCTAACTGGAGTGGCTGATCCGATCCAGGAGCAGCGTGGCTGGATTGAGAGCCATGGCTGTTTATTAGACAACATTAGAGTTGTCCAACAAGATAGCTTGGTATGTGCTCAGTGAGAGACTATTGCCCGAAAACAAGGTGACCATTCTTTAGTGGTTCCCATTGCTTGGAGAAGCAGGCCATAGGCTGGGTAGAATCCCCAAGCTGTTGAGTTAGCACCCCAGGCTTATGCCTTGAATTTTTGCATATTTATGGTCTTAATGGCTTCTGTGAGTTAGGTAGCCCCAGTGCTGGGGCTGACATTAGTTTCATTTCAAGCAGCTCAAATGCTTGTAGACACTTGGGGGTTCACTGCAGTGGCTCTGAGTCTAGTCTTTTCAGGGCTTTATAGAGGGCATTAGCTAAGAGTCTAAAATTAGGAATCCAACTTTGACAAAGTCTTACCATACCACTTTAGGTGTCCCAGAGTTATCTACTATTCCCTGGAGTTTTGATGGCTGCTATGGTCTGCTTTTAGTCAGCTATTAGGCTCTGTTTTCCCTGCTTTAGTTGGAACCCCAGATAAGTTATCTTTTGTTTACAAATTTGTGCTTTCTGGGGGATACCTTATATTCACAGCTGGCTAGGTGGTCTAATACTGAGATAGTGATATTAGACAGACATTTGTCATAGCTTGAGCTGGCCACTAACAGGTCACCTACATATCATAACAGGACTCCTTCATCTGATTTTAAGCTTCTTAAATCTTTTGCTAATATTTTCATTAAAATGGTAAATGAATTTTTGGATCCTTGAGGCAGTACGGTCCAACAGCATTGGAAGGTGACCTTAGTTTTCAGGTCTTACCACTCAAAAGCAAACAACAGCTGAGCTTGCCCATGTATCGGAATGCAAAAGAATGCATCTTTTAGGTCCAGTACTGAAAACCACGCATAGTCCTCTGGTGTGACAGTTAGCAAGGTATCAGGGTCAAGTGGATGGATATTCTGTATGATGTCATTAATGGCTCTCAGATCCTACATGAATTGATGTTCTTCTGAATGTGGCTTTTTACAGAAGGTATTGGAAGGGGATCTGCATGACCAGATCAGTTCATTTTTCAAATATTTTTGTAAGACAGGCTTTATTCCCTCTAGGGCCTCTTTCTTTGTCAGATATTGTTTCTTGTGGAGCACTATGGCCCACTCTTTTGATGCAGTATGTATGGGTTATGCATTCTTGACTTTATCTGGGGTCCTGTCTGCTCATACAGTCTGACTTACCCTTGTAAATTTCAGGTGGTAAGAGATCGTCTTTCCTCTCTTCTGGTTGTGTCAGCAGCAGTGGTAACCAAAGGGCCAGTTCAGGTGGGACCTACAGATGGAGGTGTTGCTCCTCCAGGGAGAATGTTACTTGTGACTTTTGTTTGTGTAGCAAATCACGCCTGAGCAGGGGAACCTTCTGGCGTGTATAAGAAATTGTGTCTCGGTCTTAGATCTCCCAGCTTGCATTCCAGTGGTTAGAGGAAGAGTTTTCATTGGACTTCCCCAGTGATCACAGTCATTGAGGCAGGCTGTTGGGTATTTTCTGCCTCCCTGGTGTTTTAGGACTGAGTATATCACACCAGAATCAATTAGAAAGTCAATAAACTTGTTCCCCACTGTCAATTATACCCAGAGCTCCTGTGAGGAAATAGTGATGAGTCTTGTGAGGTTAAAAGGATCCTCAGCCTATCATCCCAGCACTTTGGGAGGCTGAGATGAGAAGACTGCCTGAGACCGCGGGTTCGAGACCTACCCAAGTAACTTGGCAAGACCTTGTCTCTACAATAAATCAAAAATTAGCTGGGCATGGTAGGGTATGTCTGTAGTTCTGGCTACTTGGAAGGCTGAGGCAGAAGGATCACAGGAACCCAGCAGGTCGAGGCTGTGGTGGCCAAGAGCGTCCCACTGCTCTCCAACCTGGGTGACAGAGTGAGATCCCAACTCAAAAAAAAAAAAAAAAAAAAGGAGCCCCTGAATCTCCTCATTCTTGGTCTAAGTTGACAACTTGCTCTGCCATTAGTTGATGGTTTTCTCTTCCTTTTCCTCCAGTTTCATTCTAGGTCCCTTGTTTTCTCCTTAGTTTAGGGCAATCCCACAGCTAGTGCCCATCCTCTTTATAATAGTCATACCATGTAGTGGTGTGGGCCTGTAATCCCAGTAACTGGGGAGGCTGAGGCAGGAGGATCGCCTGAACTCAAGAAGTTGAGGCTGCAGTGAGCCATGATCATGCCACTGCACTTCAGCCTGAGCGGTAGAGAGAGACCCTGACTCAAAAAAAAAAAAAAAAAAAAAGTCACAGTGGTTCTCGCCTAGGGTCTTTTCCTGAGCATCTTTGGGGTTTTTTTCCCTTTCTGGGATGTAAGTCACTCATCATTTTTACCAAACATATAGGCAGTTTTCTTTTTTTTTTTCTTTTCTCACTGTGTCGCCTAGGCTGGAGTGCAGTGGCACACTCACGGCCACCCCAGCATTGACCTGCTGGGCTCTGGCGATCCTCCTGCCTCAGCCTTCCAAGTAGCCAGAACTACAGGCATGCGCTACCATGCCCGGCTAATTTTTTTGTGGAGACAAGGTCTCGCCAAGTTGTTGGAACCGGTCTTGAACCCGCGGGCTCAGGCAGTCCACTCGCCTTGGCCTCCCAAAGTGCTGGGATGACAGGCTGAGCTACCGAGCCCGGCCTGTAGCCAGTTTTCACTCCCTGACCTCCCTTGCTGTGTATTCTTTAAAAACCACATCTACGAACTGGGAAGGATTCATCCCAAGTGTCCCACCCAGCCTTTGTGACTTCTTTCTAATGTCAGGGCACACTGTTATAAAGGGTCATATTGATGGTTCATAAACTCTCAGGAACTTCTGGGTCAGCCTCTGTGTTTTTATGACCAGTCTGATAAGCAGGTTTGAGAACTTCAGAGGGATTCTCGTCTGCCGTTTGGATTATCACTTGAATTTTATTTAGACGTCTCTGCTTTGGCGCCCCTTTCTTTAATCTGGCTAAGATATACCTCTTATAAAGACACAGTCGGCCTACTCCTCCATTATTGGGGTCCTAATTGGGGTATATCAAATGGCGGCCAGTGCCGGATCTGATTTCTCATTTGGGTTATCCTCATGGAGGTGTTCTGTCTCCTCCCTGTCTCTGCCAATCACTAGCCTTCTCTTGTCAGCCGAGAGTACTATGTTTAACAGGGCACGTATGTCAGCCCAAGTGGGATGACGTATTGGAAATATAAAGGCAAATATGTTGCGCATTTTCCTTCTTTCTTTTTTTTTTTTTGAGTCGTAGTCTCACTCTATCGCCCAGACTATAGTGCAGTGGCACGCTCCCGGCCACCGCAGCCTCGACCCGCTGGGCTCCAGCGATCCTTCCGCCTCAGCCTTCCAAGCAGCTGGAACTACAGGCGTGCGCTACCACGCCCCGCTAATTTTTTGATTTATTGTAGAGAAGAGGTCTCGCCAAGTTACCCAGGCGGGTCTCGAACCCGCGGGCTCAGGCAATTCACTCACCTCGGCCTCCCAAAGCGCGGGATTACAGGCTGAGCCACCGAGCCTGGCCTGTTGGTCATTTTCTATGGGCCATAGGAGGAAGTTTGAGCTTCTCCGGTTGAGCAGATCTGATATTACTAGGCATACATCTTAGTACTATCCAGTGGGCTCTCTCTGATCATTCAGCTTCCAACTAGATACTGACTCAGAAATTGCTCAACCCCAGTTGAGGGAGTGCTCTGGCTGAACTGTTTTCCTCTTGTGTCTTAGAGGGAAGACCAATCCTGTTTCCTCATCACATCAGGGAGGATCATTGTTATCTGTCTGCCTGGTCTTGGAGCTGGCTCAGGAGGGGCAGTAGGGGGCGAGGGGGTAGCTCGCAGGGTTTGAGTTTCTCATTAGCATTAGGTCCTTATTGTCCCTTATTGATTATCTGGGAGTAGCTTGTCAGCCTTCTTTTCTCTCTGAATCAATAGCTGTCTTAAGTTTGGCCCAGAGTTGGCTGAATCTTTATTTTGTCGTAACATAAAGACCTGCAAGTATAATGTTTTATGGTATTTGCCTATTTTTTGACAAAACAAGTTCAACTGTAAAGTAGTATGAGAATTTAGAAAACCATTCAGGGGCCAAGTTCCTTCAGAAGGCAGAATATACAAGGACCAAGCTACATTGCAATAGAAAACCATCTTTTTCTTGGTCATGGGCTCAAAGCTATAGATTTTTCTAATCTGCCAGGATGAAGTCGGGGGGCTCTGAGGTGGAATAGAGACTGAGCCCCCCGACTTTTACAGAATGAAGAAAAGAAAGAACTTACAAACACTAAACAAACAAGTCCAGAAGGAAATGCAGTGCTTCTAAGCAAATTTTCACTAATGAGAAGGATGGGGGAAATCTTAGAAAACCTTATCTCAAATCAGTCATTACTGATAATGACCTGTGGTGGGTCCAGGTGGGGTGAAAGCCCAAATGACAGAGACAGAAAATTTGGACACCCTGTGGATCCAAATGGCATAGAAGCATAAATGGTCAGAGACAAAGAATTCCTGAAGTACAGTTTGACTTACCCAGTCTTTGAGGTCTGTTGACTTCCCAAATAATCATTTTCCTTGCAGCAGCGTGTTGCAGGCAACTGATACCACAAAGAGGAGCGAAGGGAGAATCTCTGAGGAAAGAACACTTGGCAGCTATTGGGAGGTCCCCAGAATCCTTGTCATGGGTGCAGGTGGTGCCCATGAGGAGCGATCGCCCTGCCTGGTAGCGTGAACAGGTAAGCCCTGGCTCACCACCACAGCCAACTGCTTCATCTGTTGGAAGCCAGGTGGGCTAAGCTACTCAGGACTCATCTCAGACTAACCCCCCAAATTGTTACTGGACCCAGGTCCACGTGCTTGCTGCTCAAAAGTCCAACTTGAGAGACAAGAGTCAATGGAAGGGTTTTTTTGTTTTGTTTTTGAGTTAGAGTCTCACTCTGTTGCCCAGACTGGAGTGCAGTGGCACGCTCCCGGCCACCACAGCCTCGACCTGCTGGGCTCCGGCAATCCTTCCACCTCAGCCGTCCAAGTAGCTGGAACTACAGGCGCACACTACCACATCCAGCTAGTTTTTGACTTATTGTAGAGACAAGATCTCGCCAAGTTTTCCGGGCTGGGCTTGAACCTGCGGGCTCAAGCAATCCACTAGCCTTGGCCTCCCAAAGTGCTGGGATTACAGGCTGAGCCACTGAGCCCGGCCAGTGGAAGGTTTTCTTCAAGAGCCAGCAACCTGAGGAAAGAACAGACTAATGTCCCAAATGCCATCTCAAATTTTCAGCTTTGGGCTGGACACGGTGGCTCACACCTGTAATTCTAGCACTGTGGGAGGCTGAGGCAGGAGGACTGCTTGAGCCTAGGAGTTCAAGAGCAGCCTAGGTAACATAGCGAGACCTCACCTCCAAAAGAGAATGAAAATTAACTTAAAAATTCACCGGGTGTGGTAGTGCATACTTGTAGTCCCAGCTACTCAGGAGACTGGGGTGGGAGGATTGCCTGGGCCCAGGAGGTTGAGGCTGCCATGAGCTGTAATTGTCATGACCACGCAACTGCACTCCAGCCTGCGTGAAAGATTGAGACCTTGACTTAAAAAAAAATTCTGTTTTACCATGGGGCTTTAAAAGAGAAGCTTGGTATAGGAATTATGTGGGAGTAGGGCAGGGTCTACATATCTCTGTTCTGCTGATGATCTTGAGTAATCATTTGGCTAGGGAGTCTGGCTGGTATCACCTTGACTGTGGCCTGGTGGTAGATCAGCTGTCTCTGTCTTCTCTCAGGTGGGATGGTTCCTCCATGCCTGGTTTGTTCCAAGATTAGCCTTTAGAATTTCTTTTTTTTTGATTTGGAGTCTCACTCTGTTGCCCAGGCTGGAGTGCAGTGGCACACTCACGGCCACCGCAGCCTCGACCGTCTTAGCCTTCCGAGTAGCTGGAACTACAGGCACACACCACCACGCCCAGCTAATTTTTTGACTTATTGTAGAGATGAGGCCTCACCAAGTTGCCCAGGCTGGTCTCGAACCTGTGGGCTCAGGCAATCCTCTCACCTCGGCCTCCCGAAGTGCTGGGATTATAGGCATGAGGCACTGCGCCTGGCCTAGAATTCCTTAAGCAACAACATAACTACGGAAAACAATTTGGCGTGGGGGGAATGAAATTCAATTGTCATGTTATGATCATCACCAGTGGGTGGCTGCTGTGGACTGAGGTGAGAAGTGGATCTCCAAGTCTTCCAGAGTAGGTAGCTGTAAGTTACAAGGTTGCAAGTCTGGGTTACATTGCGAGGCCTCAGGAGGCATCGGAGAAAGAATGAAGGCGGGGATATTGAGGAGGGAAGTGGGGAAAATAAGAGGTGGGTGTGTCTAATACAGGCACAGCATCTGAGTTTTAGAAATCATGTGAAAAAAACAGAGCAAATTCAGAAAAAGGTTATGACAGTGCAAAAGCATTGCAGAAGGGATTCTTTAATAAGAAGAGAGATGTCTAGAGCAGTCGAGGTGTGTTGCCTAGAGAGGACCATACTTAATTACTGTCTTCAAGGGCATAATGGAATGCTTCATGGCAAGAGTTATTGCCTTGTTTCTCTCCAGCTCCACTGAGATGGAAACAGAAGAAATGAAGTTCAAACTTTAAAAGACTTTTTAATTAAACATTTGGATTTATTGATCTTGGAAAATCAAACCCAGAAATGAGCCATTATGGGTTTCTGTAGTTTCTGTGTTCCTAGGGAATCTTCAAAAGAACACAAAACCATCTACTCTCAAAGACTTGGAGATAGATGGCAACCATCCATTGATGACAGTAAAATGACAATAGAAGCCCACTATCCCATCCCAAACACTTTTTCCATGGCATTCCTGGAGTGACTGAGATTCTCACATTATTCTTAATCTTTCAGATTAAGGCATTCAAGATCTCAGTTAAAATGTAAATATATCTGAAAGAACGACACATTCCACTATTATCAGCCATGAACACCTCGTCTCATTAAGTTATCAAGTTAGTAAGTTGCCTATCAGAGACCCTTGGCAGATGAAGGATAAAACAAGTAAGTTTTTAAAAAAACATATTTTAAAAAATAGAGACAGGGATCCCACTATGTTACCCAGGCTGGTCTTGAACTCCTGGCCTCAAGCCATCCTCCTGCCTTGGCCTCCCGAAGTACCATGATCACAGGCACGAGTCCCCACGGTCACCTGACAAGTAAGTTTTGATGACCGAGAAGGAGTTGGAAAAACTCTGGGACCCAAGGAAATTTAGAACCAGTAAGTTTTGGTGATAGAGAAGGAACTGGGGACACTTGAGAATCTTCCTGGGGAGGAAAAGTTGAGGGGGGTTGCCGCTATTAGTGACCTCAGGGATTCACGTGACAAAGCACTGAGTGTCGGGGTTTGGCTTCTCACGTAATCTGTTCTTCTTACCCTCCGCCCTCTCCCCTCCCCTTCCTTCTGCAAGTATCAGCAGGCACTACGCTAGGAGCTAGAGGCACCGTTCTAGGTTCTGAACACAGTTTAGTGTCACTGAAATTCCCAAAGAGGAATGAGCAGGATCAAGGTCACATACAGCACAGAATCAAAGGGATTATTTTACCTCCTGCTGTTCATCAAGACTCTCAGTACTGGAGCAAAGAGCACCTTGCAGGAGAAGGCTTCATCCCCGAGACTCACCACACAGCAGCGTGACACCCATGGCCGCAGCCCCAGGCTCCAGTGTATTTTAAATGGAGCCCTGTGACTCTTGCCATGCACGCATTTATCCTTTCACTGTTAGAACTATATGCAGTTAACATCCACTTTGTTTGATTCACCCTGTCACCGTTTATTACGTTTGTTTGTTTCTTTTTTCCCTAAGCCCAAAGAGTCTATTGTGGTTGGGTGTAGTGAATCACGCCTGTAAACCCAGCACTTTCGGAGGCTGAGGCAGGAGGCTCGCTTGAGCCCAGGAGTTTGAGACCAGCCTGAGCAACACAGACCACGTCTCCACAAAAAAATTTAGAAATTGGCTGCTGGTGTTGTTCACAATAGCAAAACCATGGAACCAACCATGCTGCCCATTGAAAGTAGACTGGATTTAAAAAATGTGGTATATAGACACAATGGAATACCACACATCCATAAAGAAGGACAAAATTACAAACTTCGCAGCAGCTTGGATGGATTTAGAGTCTGTAATACTCAGTGATCTATCACAGAAACAAAGAACTGAGGACCACATGTTCTCACTCATAAGCAGACCCTGAACAATTATCATAACACTATAAGAAAGAATTGGCAGTAGTGGGAAACTGCTGGGGGAGGGTGCAGGATGGTGGACACACTTCATCAGTAATGGTACGTGATCTCAAACCAGGTGAAGTGGGGACCAAAGTGAGGTCCAAACTTTACCTGTACAATGACTATTTGTATACCTAACCCTGAATTGTACTCCACATCTTTAAAATAAAAACAAAAATAATTGGCTGTTGGGTGTCGTGGCATGTGTCTATAGTCCCAGCTGCTTTGGAAGCTAAGGTGAAAGGATCACCTGAGCCCAAGAAAGTCGAGACTGAGGTGAGATGTGATCATGCCGCAGCACTAGAGCCTGGATGACAGAGTGAGACCCTGACTCAAAAAAAAAAAGCGTCTATCATACGTTCTGTCCATTAGAGGAAGGCATTTGCAAATCTTTCGACTGTCTTCCAAGTACTTGGTGTGCAATTGATTTGGAAGGACACGTATTGGCTGCGGCTGCCGCCTCTGCAGTTTTCTCGTTTAAAAACAAAAGCCGAAGTTCCCCGCAGGTGTGTTTAATTTAGAAAGCTCAACTCACTTAGTCATTTGATTTTGTTCTTATTTTTTCCAAAATAAAGTTTAATGTAATAACGCTGTGCTTAAAATATTAAAATCACTTTAGTATTGGAAACAATAGTTTGAATGATATATAGCAAAATAGAAAGGGTTGGACACAAATATGTACAGTTTGAAAATTCCTCTCTAATACTTAATTACGACAATTTGTCCTTTCCACAAATTTTTTTCTGAGTGCCTCCTCTGTGCAGGCTTGGTGCAAGGCACCCAACATACAGGGTAAGCAACAACCCTGCCAAGTCTAGTTCTCTCTCTTCATCCACACTTCTCACCGAGCTTGAATAAAACCAGATCCTGAGGAAAAATGGGATGTATTATAAAGATTCAGTTTTAAAGTTTTCTGTTAGGGACCCATAACCTCATTCCCCCAAGAAGAGTGGTATCGGGGCAGTTAGATCCCAGTACTGCTTGCGAATGTGAGGTATATATCTGCTTGAGATACAGTCTGGAAGGACCTGCCTTAACTTCCCCTAACCACAATCACAACATCAGTTTTAAGGAACACATTTCGCCAGGTACGGTGGCTCACGCCTGTAATTCCCGCATTTTGGGAGGCTAAGACGAGAGGATTGCTGAGCTCAGGAGTTCAAGACCAACCTGAGCAACATAGTGAGACTTCATTTCTACTCCTCCCCCCCCAAAATTAGCCAGGCGTGGTGGTGAGGAGTGAGACCCCCCTGACTCAAAAAAAGAAAAAAGAAAGAAAGAGCACATCTCCACTCTGGACAAGAGGGGAATATAACTGCCCTCGATCTTCTGTTCAAAGCAGAGAAGCCAAGCGCTGGGTGAGGCAGACATTCCAGGGCACAACAAATCATTCCACTGCCTCCACTGGCATGAGAACAGGCATCTCTCACAGCAGACAGGCCTCAGATGTTCCCAGTTGTGGATCAAAAGGCAGCTGAGCCCTTGGGTGGGGAAATGTGTGAGATCACTGCTCTCAGACTGGAAGTCAAATGCCTCTCGTGCAAGGACATGGCTCCAGGCTGGGGCAACTCCAGCAACCACGAGCCTTGAGGTTCTGGGACACGCTGGACATGTGTCCTTAGTGACTCATCCCTGGGACTGTCCCTCCACAGCCTTGGAGGCCTGTATCCTTCACTGCCGAGCTGTTTTCCCTTTGCTCAGTTGCATGTGATCTCCCTGCAATTGATTGAAAGATTGAGACACCACCGCATTGAGTCTCCACTGGCATTTTTCCTGGATGCCCCAGGCAGCTAATAGTTGGGAAATTTTCTCTTGATATATTTTCCTGACTCCTCCTCTTCATCTTTTTCCCCTCCACACCAGCTGTGGGTTGGAATGGGCCTCTCCTGCGCACCAACCTTGCTGACACACTCCACTACTCTGACACTCTCATGCTTGTTCTTACGTTTGATTTCTCCATGAGATCATACATTCATCGAGGGCAGGGACCTTGTCTTTCTTACCTTTGACACTCCAGTCAAATAGGGTAATGGGATCTGGACATGGTGGCGCATGCCTATAGTCCCTGCTACTCGAGAGGCTGAAGTGGGAGGGGGCGGAGGGTAAGAAGAACAGATTACGTGAGAAGCCAAACCCCG
>CAUYQG010136196.1:0-10433 GCA_963574415.1 Tarsius wallacei | reverse complement strand
ATGTTTCTTAGATCCAGAGGTTGATCAGATTCAACAACAAAATTTTTTTTTTTTTTTTCTTGAGTTAGAGTCTCACTCCGTCGCCCAGACTGGAGTGCAGTGGCCGCTCCCGGCCACCGCAAACTCGACCTGCTGGGCTCTGGCGATCCTTCCGCCTCAGCCTTCCAAGTAGCTGGAACTACAGGCGCGCGCTACCACGCCCAGCTAATTTTTTTGATTTATTGTAGAGATGAGGTCTCGCCAAGTTGCCCAGGTGGGTTTCGAACCCGCAGGCTCAGGCAATCCACTCACCTCAGCCTCTCAAGGCGCGGGATTACAGGCTGAGCCACCAAGCCCGGCTAACAACAAATTTTTGATAAGAACATTTCGTAAGTTGTAGTGTGTTCTTCCATCAAGAGTCACATAATGTCTGGTTGTTTCTCTTTTTTCTTTTTCTGAGTCAGTCTCACTCTGCAGCCCAGGCTGGAGTACAGTGGCACGCTCACAGCCACCCCAGCGTCAACCTGCTGGGCTCAGGCAATCCTTCCGCCTCAGCTCTCCAAGTAGCTGGAACCATAGGCGCGTGCCACCATGTCCAGCTAATTTTTTGCTTTATTGTAGAGACGAGGTCTCACCAACTTGCCCAGGCTGGTGTTAAACCCCGGGCTTAGGCACTCCTTTTGCCTCAGCCTCCCAAAGTGCTGGGATTACAGATGTGAGCCACTGTTCCTGGCCTAAGAAACTTCAATTACCAGCTCAAGCCAATACCCACCACCCCTCCAGCTTGAATGAATTTTTAAGCCATACAGGATAAGATATGAACAATGGTTGGAGATCACAGACGTACTGCTTAATATTGACTTGTGATTTTTTTTTTTGAGTTGGAGTCTCACTCCGTCGCCCAGACTGAAGAGCAGTGGCATGCTCACAGCCACCCCAGCGTCGACCTCCTGGGCTCAAGCCGACCTGTGATACTTCTGAGTGAGCCTGATGTCATGGAAACTGAGTGATATACACACCACTAGCAGCATGTGGTGTAAATGTGAACTATACTGAGAAACTTACAGGCAGCACGTCCGCAGAATACATGCCCAATCTCTCACTAACCTGTAGATTGGTGCGCTTGTGCCAGATATACCTAACAGATTAAGAAATTAGACAATGACAGTAGGAACTTCTTGGCCAACAAAACTAGCTTGTTTTAAAGGAGAAGACTCTGGAGCTCAGCTTCTGACAAAGCTGCTCTTCTGCTGAGATAATACAGACCTGCTGAGGCAGCTTCTTGCTAAGTCACAGATACGAGAGAGGAAATGAGCCTCCAGTGCCATCTGGATTTGTCTCTCCTTGTATGTGAAGCGTTCATTTTTATTTTTGAGTCGGGCTCTCTCACTCTGTTGTCTAGGCCGTAGTACAGTAGCATGATCACAGCTCAATGCAGCCTCAAACACCTGGGCTCAGACAATCCTTCCACTCAGCCTCCCTAGTAGCTGGGGCTACAGGCACGTGCCACAACTCCTGGCTATTTTTAAATTTTTTTGTAGAGATGGAGTCTCACTATGTTGCCTAGGCTGGTCTTGAACTCCTTGGCTGAAGCAATCCTCCCTACCTTGGCCTCCCAAAATGCTGGGATTTCAACCATAAGCCACTGTACTTGGCCTGAAGTGTTTTGTTTTGTTTTTTGAGTTGGAGTCTCACTCTTGTCGCCCAGGCTGAAATGCAGTGGCACACTCACGACCACTGCAGCCTCAATCTGCTGGGCTCAGGCGATCCTTTCGCCTCAGCCTTCCGAGTAGCTGGAACTACAGAGGCACACCACCATGCCCGGCTAGTTTTTGTGATTTATTGTAGAGGCGAGGTCTCACCAAGTTGCCCAGGCTGGTCTCGAACCCCTGGGCTAGGAAGTAATAGGATATTTTTCAGGCTATGTAGCCTGCTGTTTTACCAGAAATGGAATTCCTCCAAAGAATACTTTAAGGTCAACAGAATGCTTCCACTGTTCTGCCTTCTCCCCATATTCCACTGACCTAACTCACCACCACGCCCAACCACCCAGCGCCCTCCAGTTGCATGCACTGCCCCAAGCCCCAGGCTCCTGCTAAGCCAGCGCCACCTCCATCGCTCTTTAGCCACCATCATGATTATCTACAAGGACCTCATCTGCCACAAGTAGATGTTCTCCCACATTTATGAGATCCAGGAGATTGTGGACAGCCTTCCCAGGTGGAGGGGAAGATGGTCAGTAGTACAAAGGGTAACACTGGTGACTCACTTACTGGTAGAAATGCCTTCCAGTAGTCTTTGGAATTAGCAAGGATGTAGAAATGCCTCTACTGAAGGATGAAGGTTTCCAAAGCACAGTCATCACTGGTGTTGATATTGTTATGTCACTTGCAGGAAACTAGTTTCACAAAAGAAGCCTACCAGAAGTACATCAAAGATACATGAAATCAGCTGGGCACAGCGGCTCATACCTGCAATTCTAGCACTTTAAGAGACCGAGGTAGGAAGATTGCTTAAGGCCAGGAGTTCGAGACCAGTCTGGGCAACATAGCAAGATCTTATCTCAGTCAATCAATAAATCAAAGGCAAACTTGAAGAACAAAGACCTGAAAGAGTAATACCTTTTGGAACTGGACTACAGAACAAATCAAGTACATCCTTGCTAATTCCAAAGACTACTGGTTCTTTATTGGTGAAAACATGAATCCAGATGGCATGGTTGTTCTACTGGACTACCAAAGGATGGTGTGACCCTATATATGATTTTCTTTAAGGATGGTTTAGAAATGGGAAAATGTTAACAAATTTGGCAATTACTTTGGATCTGTCACCTGTTATCATAACTGGCTTTGTTATCCATACACCAGGACATGAGACAAATGGAAGTGATGTTATCTTGAGCTCTTTATTTATTTTGGCCATGATTTATTTGGAGTGCTTTTATTTATTTATTTATTTTTTATTTATTTTTTTGAGTTGGAGTCTCACTCTGTCACCCAGACTGGAGTGCAGTGGCCGCTCCCGGCCACTGCAGCCTCAACCTGCTGGGCTCCAGGGATCCTTCCGCCTCAGCCTTCCAAGTAGCTGGAATTACAGGCGCGCGCTACCACACCCGGCTAATTTTTTAGATTTATTGTAGAGATGAGGTCTCACTAAGTTGCCCAGGCGGGTCTCGAACCTGCAGGCTCAGGCAATCCACTCACCTCAGCCTCCCAAAGCACGGGATTACAGGCTGAGCCACTGAGCCCAGCTTTGGAGTGTTTTTAATAAAAACATATCATGTGGGTTGTCTAAAGATAAAATGTATTTAAATGCAAAAAAAAAAAAAGCCCAGAAAACAGAATGCTTGCAATTAGACTGTGCATAGAGTAATATAAGTCAAGCTATATATTGCTGCTAGATCAATCTTCTTGAAAATTTTCCCTTGCTCGTGTTAGTCTCTGGCTGAAAAGCCTTCAGCAGTACAATTTCTACATATTAATGTCCTCAGCTAAACATTTGAAGCCTCCTGCAATCTTATCCCAATCCAGTTCTCCAATCTCACCTTTACATAAATTTCCACCCTATTAAATTTGACTCATTAATGTACTTTAAGAGCACCAGCCGGGCTCGGTGGCTCAGCCTGTAATCCTGTGCCTTTGGGAGGCTGAGGTGAGTGGATTGCCTGAGCCCGCGGGTTCGAGACCCACCTGGGCAAGCGAGACCTCATCTCTACAATAAATCAAAAAATTAGCCGGGCATAGTAGCGCGCGCCTGTAGTTCCAGCTACTTGGAAGGGTGAGGCGTAAGGATTGCCGGCGCCCAGCAGGTCGAGGCTGCGGTGGCCGGGAGCGGCCACTGCACTTCAGTCTGGGCGACAGAGTGAGACTCAAACTCAAAAAAAAAAAAAAAAAAAAAGAGCACCAATAGGCCAGGCTCGGTGGCTCAGCCTGTAATCCCAGCACTATGGGAGGCCCGTGGGTTCGAGACCAGCCCAGGAAACTTGGCGAGATCTCATCTCTACAATAAATCAAAAATTAGCTAGGTGTTGTAGTGCACGCCTGTAGTTCCGGCTACTTGGAAGACTGAGGCGGAAGATCGTTGGAGCCCAGCAGGTTGACGCTGGAGTGGCCATGAGTGTGCCATTGCACTTCAGCCTGGGCGACAGAGTGATACTCCAACTCAAATAAAAAGCACCAATAAATTATTTTGTGTTCCCCCTTTCCTCCAATTATTCAGGCCAGAAGCCTCCTCTAAGATATAAATTAAATTATTCTCTCTCTCTCTGAAGTGTTCCTTGACCATTCCTGTCCCTTGTGAATTATTTGTTTGGTGAGCAAAAATGATGACTTTTGACAGTCAGTTTTCACCAAATACCTGTGTGCTCCCCACATTTCCCAGCCTTCTTGGCAGTTGGATTGGGGATGTGAGACTTCTTCTAGTCAGAGGACCCTAAAGAAGTGACCTATGTCATTTCTGGATCCAAGGCAGCTAAGAGTTGACATCTTTCCTCCACTCTTCTTTCCACTACTGTGGTAATCTTGTGTTCTAGATGATGCTGCTACAATATTGAGAACCATCCTACACACATTGAACGTTCATGTGAATGAGAAATAAACCATGGAACTTTGAGAGTTGGTTTATTTTTACAGCATTTAACTAGCTTATTCTTTTTAATGAAGATCTCATTTCATTTGAACAATATAAAAGTATATTATGTCTTGACTCTGACCCTATTTTTCTTTCTCTTACTCATTACTTTTGCCTGCCAAGCACCACCACCCCATCCTCTGAAAAATACCACTTATTCCCAGAGGCATGATTCCTGCGGGAGTGGTCATGTTCTTACAGCCCACAGTTGACTAGTCCAGGGCACCGGACCCAAACTAGGCCAATGAGCTCCTCCCCATAATTTCTGACTTGGAACCAAAATAATCAGCTCATATTTTCTAGTGACTTGAGCTCTAGGTTATAAAATTGGAAGTTGCCAGCAGCCATGCCCTGACCTGTGGAAAAAGCAGGTCTGGCCGGGCTCGGTGGCTCAGCCTGTAATCCCGCGCCTTGGGAGGCTGAGGTGAGTGGATTGCCTGAGCCCGTGGGTTCGAGACCCGCCTGGGCAACTTGGCGAGACCTCATCTCTGCAATAAATCAAAAATCAGCTGGGCGTGGTAGCGCATGCCTGTAATTCCGGGTACTCGGAAGGCTGAGGCGGAAGGATCGCCGGAGTCCAGCAGGTCGAGGCTGCGGTGGCCGGGAGCGGCCACTGCACTCCAGTCTGGGTGACGGAGTGAGACTCCAACTCAAAAAAAATAAAAAAATAAACTACTTGCACCCAAATTCTTATTACAGGAAGCATTTTAGGGAAACCCAAATGAACACATACATGGTAATAATGGAACGGTATAATGTACACACAGTAAAAGTCACCTTTTTAGAGCACAGTTCTATGAGTTTTGAAAAACAATTGTGTAAATATCACCACCTTTCTATCACCAGCCCCCAGATTCCTTGACACCCCTACACTCCTTTATAGGCAACCCTCCCCTCCACCACCACCATCCCTTGATAGTCAGTCACTGATCCTTCTCCCAGGATACCTATGAATGGAATCATTCACTATGTAGCCTTTTTGAGTTTGGCTTCTTTCACACAGCAAAATGCATTTGAGATTCAGTTGTGTTGTTGAGCATATCAGTAGTTTATTCCTTTTTATTAATGAGTAGTTCATTGCATGAATTTATCATATAGTATGTTTATGGATTCATTCAATGAAGGACATTTGGGTTGTCTCCAGTCTTTGGGGGTTATGCACAGATCCATTACAAACATTCATGTACAGGTTTTTTTGTTTGTTTGTTTGTTTGTTTGTTTTGTTTGAGTTGGGAGTCTCACTCCATTGCCCAGGCTGGAATGCAGTGGCATGCTCATGGCCACCCCAGCGTCGACCTGCTGGGCTCCAACAATCCTTCCACCTCAGCTTTCCAAGTAACCAGAACAACAGGTGCGCGTTACCATGCCCAGCTAATTTTTGTTTTTGCTGTTGTTGCTGTTGTTTTTTGAGTTGGAGCCTCACTCTGTCGCCCAGACTGGAGTACAGTGGCATGCTCCCGGCCACCGCAGCCTCAACCTGTTGGGCTCAGGTGATCCTTCCACCTCAGCCTTCCAAGTAGCCGGAACTACAGGCGCCCGTTACCATGCCCAGCTAATTTTTGTTTTATTGTGGAGATGAGGTCTTGCTAAGTTGCCCAGGTGGGTCTCAAACCCGCGGGCTCAGGTAATCCACTCGCCTCTGCCTCCCAAAGTGCTGGGATTACAGGCTGAGCCACCGACCCCAGTCCACATACAAGTTTTTGTGTGAATAATAATATGTTTTTATTTCACTTGGGAATAGCAGGCTAGTGTGCCAGCCCTCTGCTGCAGGTGGGATAGTATCCTACATCTAGGACCTCCAAGCTGGTGTGGCCTAGGAGTGGGACTGCTGAGTCCTATGACACATTTATAAGAAGCTGTCAAATTGTTTTCCAAACAGCCATCAGTATGAGAGTTCCAGTTGTTTCACATCCTTATCAGTATTTGTACAGTTTTTACAATTTTAGCCATTCTGACAGGTGTTCAGTGTTATCTCATTGTGGTTTTAATTTGCATTCCCCCAATCATTGATTATGTTGAGCATTTTTCATGTGCTTAATTGCCATTCATATATCTTCTTTGCTGAAATATTTGTCAAATCTTTAACCCAGTTTTAAATAGGGTTGTTCTCTCATTATTGACTTGTAAACGTTCTTGAGACATTATTTTGTTTAAGTTCAAAATGAAAACTATATTTTTTTCTGATTAAAAATGTAGAATATTCTCATTTTTAAAAACCAGGCAACACGTAATTATTTAAAGAAAGTGAAAACATATTCGAGAACTTTACCCTGCTCTTTTAGTCACCAAAATATGCACGCTTCAGGACACCAAGAGACAGAGACCTGGACTGAGGATGCTAAGAAACATTCTGATGTTACTCACACTGCTTCCAGCTCTCTGCTGTAATGGGATTTCCTCCTACTTCCAGGATCCCCAAGCTGGTATAACCCTTGGCCTAAGAGGCAGACACAGACTACTGCCAAGTTCATCAACATGATCAAGCCTCGACTTGGGGACATGGTCTATACACTTTTAATATCTTCTCTTAGGTAGAAATCATGGCAAACACAACTCTCTTAGCTCACATGAAGCTATGAAATGGTGAAATTCAATTACAACTTTGTTATGTCATACAGATACTGAGGGGAGAGTCATTCTCTGTTTTCTAGTAAAACTTTTTAACATCAGACAAGCTCTCTTTCTTTATAAAGAAGGACTTCTCACAGTTCTACAAATGTCATACATTCTTTTTCCTTGGTGTGTGCATGTGTATTTATAGATCTCTGTCCTCTAAGAGACCCTGTAGCAATAAGCACACCTAATGCCCAGATCATGATATCTAAGTACCATTCTTCACTGAAAGAGCTCCTTGTTGAAATAGCTATTTTCAGGTCTGGGACATGAAAAGTATAAGATGAGTTTGCAACATCATGTCATACCAGAAAGTAAGGAAATGCTCACAGACTGATGGGATATATCAAAAGGACACAGAAGTCAGCTTGAATGAGGGTTCCACTGGCCAAATCTGGGACAATTTGAGCATCAAAATAAATAATAGTGAGAGCATATTACATCCTATTGAATAAGAAGTTCATGAATCCACATTGATATAAACGGATAAAGAAATACATGGGGAAAGAATGCCAACTAATCATTGTAGAAGGAGTGATGGAATTAGAAAATTGCCATTTGTCAATCATTATGGTAATAATTAATTCAGGCTTGAAACATCAATTGATGCTAAAACTGTAAGGTGAAAGTTAGATGATGAATAGGATCCTTACATAGCCTCCAAGTTTCATGCCACAAAGTGGTTATTGATTACAAAATAAAAGAGAGCAGCTTTGCCATTAGACACTATTATGTCCTACTTAAGGGGCATGCAGTAAGAAAGACTCAGCATCCCTTCTGTGATATCCCAAACAAAAACGCATAGCTCTAATCTTACCATGAGTTAGGAAAGATCAGACAAGCCCAATTGGTGGACAGTCTACAAAATAACTGAGCAACTGTCCTGGACTGAAGAAAACTGTAGAAACAGAACAACTAAGTACAATGTGTGGCCACAGATTGGATCCTTTTGTTATTAAGGACAGTATCAAGACAGTTGGCAACACTTTATGTTGTCTCCAGGCGAACAGTAAATGGGAATTCCTTGTACTATCCTTGCAGCTTTTCTGTATGTTTGAAATTGTTTCAAAACAAAAAGTAAGCAAAAACAAATCATAAGCAAAGAAAAGCCAAAAGAGTGCTTGACTTATAGTTGGATGCAGAAATAGGACAGAATGTTCAACCTCTTCGTTGTGGCAAGCAGATGAAAGAAATGCCTTTAAAGTAAAGTAAAAAAGAAGGTAAACATGGCTGTAAAATATCAGCATTTCTTGCACAGGCTTTTAGTGAAAATATTTCAGAAAATAAAATGTTTTTAATGATAAAATATTACTAAACCAAACTTTCAGTTTTTTCTTTTTCTTTTTTTTTGAGTTGGAGTCTCACTCCGTCACCCAGGCTGGAGTGCAGTGGCACGCACATTCACAGCCACCCCAGCACTGACCTTCTGGGGTCCGGCGATTTCTACCTTAGCCTTCCAAGTAGCCAGAACGTACTGCATCACAGATCATTCATTCTTTAGTGCTTGTACAATGTGATCTGGCTTTGCTTTGATGACCTGTCCTCTCCTGCTGCAGACTCTTGCCCACTTTTGTCTCTGCTCTAGCATCTTCCTCCTAAGTGGCTTCTTAGCTACTAGTATTCCTTGGCACTTGGCTACCAGATTCTTATCCAGACGGCAGTACCACAACGGGCTGGGCATAACAAGCAGGAGACAGAGTACAAACTCCGTCTGAAACTTCCCAGCTAGGGAGCTGTTCTTGGGGGATGAGGACTGGGAAATCATTGCAGCATTAGCCTTGACTCCTCCAACTTAAATAAGAAAATTCTCAACAGGTGAAGTCAAGTGTAGCTCAGTGTCAGCTGAGATCATATTGTCCTTTAAAAGAGAGTGAAGTAGGATTGCCACTGCTAAAATTCCCAGGTGCTCATGTTGTCAGTCGCTTTGAACTCCTATAGTCTTTGCTTCCTCCACTCCCTCCCACTCACAGATCACCTCCCACACTGTCCTCCTCTCCCTGCAGATCCAGGTGTGGGGTTCAGCCTCATTACTATGCTTTGTTTCCTCAAATCTCTCACATCACTCATTTGTGATTTCCTTAGGTTTGGGGAGAATGGTTGGGTTTCAAGTCACCATGTTGCTGGGTCCCCTCATTCTTCCCTGGATCCTGATTATCCTCTGACTCCCCCATTTAGAGGCTCACTCCCCCTCATTATAGTGTGCCCGTAGTTCTGGCTACTTGGAAGGCGGAGGCGGAAGGATCACCTGAGCCCAGCAGGTCGAGGCTGCGGTGGCTGCGAGTGTGCCACTGCATTCCGGCCTGGGTGACAGAGTGAGACTCTGACTCCAAATAAAAAGTTGGGGGGAACAGGGATCATCTGCTTCCCATTTCACTCCAATAGCACAGAAGACCTGGTGAGGCTCTGATATTTCTTCCCTTCCCTGTTCCCATTCCCAGCCAGTCTCTATGGACAAATGGGAATAATGTGGAGAAAGATATTCTTCTCCCCTTAAAACTACATTTTTGTACCAGTGGGTCCCTTGTGTAGTCTGGCAAAGCCTTTGGACTCCCTCTCAGAATAATGTTTTTTAAAACACAAAATAAAATATATTGAAAAGTAATTATAGCACAAGGGTGGAAACAATTCAAATGTCTTTCAAAGGGCTGATGGTTAAGCAAACTGGATACATGCCTACCATGGAATACCACTCAAAAATAAAAAGGAACAAACTGGCCGGGCACAGTGGCTCAAGCCTGTAATCCCAGCACTTTGGGAGGCAGAGGCAAGAGGATTGCCTGAGCTCAGGGGTTTGAGACCAGCCTGAGCAAGTTGGCAAGACCTCATCTCTACAATAAATAAAAAAATTAGCTGGGCATGGTGGCACATGCCTGTGGTTCCAGCTACTTGGAAGGCTGAGGCAGACAGATCACCTGAGCCCAGCAGGTCAAGGCTGCGGTGGCCATGAGTGTTCCACTGCACTCCAGTGTTGGTAGCTGGCCACGGAGGCCCACTGAGCGCTAGGGATCAGGGAGGGCCATGGACCCCGAGACCACTAGGATGTGTTCGGGAGCTATAGACGCCATTTCCTCCCTCTTTAATATTTGGCATATATAACCATAAAGAACTCTGATGATTTAAGTATGAGGCTCTGAAACTACAGCAGGCATGGTTAACTGTGAAAGCTCATTGTTTCTGTTTCTCACAGACTGCAGTTTTGGCCTTTATATAAG
>CAUYQG010136195.1:0-24604 GCA_963574415.1 Tarsius wallacei | reverse complement strand
CCGGCTAATTTTTTTGATTTATTGTAGAGATGAGGTTTCGCCTGCCCAGGCGGGTCTCGAACCCGCGGGCTCAGGCAATCCACTCACCTCAGCCTCCCAAGGCGCGGGATTACAGGCTGAGCCACCGAGCCCGGCTAGTTTATAATTTTTTAAACTTACAATTACATAGGTGTTAAAATATAAGATCTGGACAATCTTGTCTAGCTAGATAAGCTATACAATTATTCCACCCAAGTTTCATGTCTGTCTGATGCTCATAGGTATCATTGCTCTGTTTAGACCATCTCTCTCAAGTGGTAGCTTTCTAGTTTTACATAGTTAACCAAATAGCCACCATTTCAACTTTTTTGTCATTGTTTTTACACACTAAATCTCTGGCTCCTGTATCATAATCTTCTTTAAAACCCAGTCACCTAAATTTGATTCTTGCCTACCCACTGTGCTGCAATAAGTTGTATGTAAAATAGGTCAGAATGTGTTTTACTCCTTAATCGAATGATGAAAACTCTTGATTTGTACTAAGGTTCCTGGCATTTTCCAAGTATTGTAAAGCCCTCATTTTGTATTAACTCCTACGTTTTGCAGTTATCCCTACCTATGGTGAGAGTGAATGCATTTTTAGGACCCACAGACCAGAAGAGGAAACTGATACACAAATAGGTTGGCATTAATCCTTGTGGTCTCTAGACGGCCCATTTAAAGTCTTTTCACATTGCACCGAGGATGGAGTTGAGGAGAAGAGAACATGTTTGCCTAGATGTAGATAAAGAGATAGTTTATAATCACTTATAAAACTCTAGACACTAAAAAATGAACAGGTTTGTCCTACTATCTTCAGACTAGCACATCATCATTCCCAACACCAACAAGCTCATAAAGGGTGTAGGTTAAGCTTTAAGGCCCTAAAAATCTAGAGGTCCGTCTTTATGCACAATGAAAATAATGTATCTTGCCATTTAAACTGAACTCTCTTGTTTTACTAAAAAGTAAAAGCAACTGTTAAAATTCTCCTCCAGTAAAAAAAAATTGTATACATTAGGAGATGCCGATTAGGACTTGGGTACAGATCACCCATTATCCAAGCAGGAACTGAGCTGAGCCAAAGCTGGGTTACAGTTTTTGCAAGCCTCCATCTAACTCTGGTTTGCCCTTCCTCATGTGTACCTTCCAGGGGTTCTTACTGAGAGACTGGTGAGCTCCTCCAGCTTGACAGGTCATGATACCAGTTTTTTGCCTCTTTGGTTCCATGAGACTGTCAAAAGCCCCACTCTGAAAAGCAGAGTGGTTTCCTCCTTAACCTCTTGTTCTGCCCAACTTAAGAATTTCACAAAAAACCTCAAAGGAGAATCTGTGAACACTGGGTTTGTTTCACTACTCTCCAGTGTCTTGATCCCAGTTCTGGCAGCCTTTATAACACTGAACTTCCGTTTTGATTTCCTTTGCATTGTGAAAATACCAGAAGTTCTACTGACTTCTCTGCTTCTTAGCTGCAGCCCTCTGCAAGATTTCAAGACTCCCTCTTCACAGGCCAAGAATTCATAAATGTCTCTGGGAGAAAAACAGCTCACAAAATATCCGTTTGTCTCTTAGTAATTACCTTCTTTTCTAGTAACTTGGCCCTTCAGTTGCCTCCCTCAGTTGCCTCAGCTGTTCTCCAAATTCTTCAAATAGATCATTTTTATATTTTGTCCAATTTTTCTGTTGTTCTCAGTGGGAGTGTTGTTCTGCCATAAGCAAATACATCATGCAACTTTGGGATCTTTTTCCATAAGCTTTTAATCTGAACATTCACCACAGTTTAAAAGAATGCAACTTAAGTGAACGTTTGTGAAAGGAAGTTGTAATTCCTGTTCCCATTTTTCTGTGGCGTCTTATTATCTCATTGACATTATTTTAATGGGGAAAGAGGAGGTCCCTGCCTCAAAATGTTTTATTCACCTTTACCTGTTACTTAAGATCCAACTCTTTTTTTTTTTTTTTTGAGTTGGAGTCTCACTGTGTCGCCCAGACTGGAGTGCAGTGGCCGCTCCCGGCCACCGCAGCCTTGACTTGCTGGGCTCTGGTGATCCTTCCGCCTCAGCCTTCCAAGTAGCTGAAACTACAGGCGCGTGCTACCACGCCCGGCTGATTTTTTATTTATTGTAGAGATGAGGTTTCGCCAAGTTGCCCAGGCGGGTCTCGAACCCGCGGGCTCAGGCAATCTACTCACCTCAGCCTCCCAAGGCGCGGGATTACAGGCTGAGCCACCGAGCCCGGCTAGATCCAACTCTTATGTTCAACTTAAGATCTAACTCTAGGCCATTTGTTCAGGCCTAGAGTACATTTTTTAATATACAGATGCCTCTAGAAGAAGATTGGCAGTCATCGACATTGATGAAAATGGAAATCAGACTTTTATGAGGGGAGGAAGATGGAGAATATGAGTATGGGGCCTGCTAAGGAAAGGATCCCAAGATCAAATTCATGCTACCAAGTACCCAGAAAAATAGAAAAAAAGGCTCAATGTGAGGAAAGTAACCTGAGAGGATCAAGTTTCTCTATATCCCAGTTGTGGCCATGACAGGCTCTAACCTGTAGGGTTCTATAGCTTTATCAGATGAATAATTAAATACTGAGAAGAAGCATCATGTCAAACAGGACCGGACACTCTTCACAGGGGCTAATATAGAGCAATACTGTCTGCTTTGTAGAAGGTGTGTTGCCAATCTAGGCCTGAGCAAGTCTCTCCTACTTGTCTCTTCAGTAGATGAATGTTTTCATCGATCCAGTATGTTAAAAGTTTTAGTTTTGTTTACCTTTAACAGTCATGAAACGCATTTTTAAAAGCCCTGTGCTTGCAGAGAGAAAAGTAACAATTATGAAAGAAATGAGACTTTTGATCCTTAAGTGCTTGGGCTAGGAGCAACATGCGCTCAATCAAACACTTTCTGTATACACAAACTTTGGTCTTATGTTTAGTTTAGACTAAAGCAAGTTCTGTTACTCATTAAGAAATGGGTGTGTTTCCTGTGACCCAGGAAATAGGAACTGGTTTGCAGCAAGATGCTTCATACAGAGACAGAAAAACCACGAATCACTGTGCATGCTCAATGTTTAGCATTCCACTCGCATATTGCTGTAGCAGCTTCTAGCTCTGCTGGGGTAAAACATTGATGCCTGTTATTCAGCAAGATGTGTGTGGGGTGGATGAAGTCATGAGAGGAAAGCCACAATGCCAAAATGCTACAAATGATGTTTTATTTATTTCTAAAATTAAATGAAAGTGGTTACAACCCAGCCAATCTTGGGATCCCAAGACCAAATTTGTCCAAAAACCAAGAAATAGTACTTTTATCTCAGAGATTCACAGGTGGAAAGAAAGGATGTATACTTCTACAAGTAATGTTAATTTCAAACTAGGTAAATAGAAAGGAAACAATATTTGTTATACTACTGCCACATACTTGCTAGGATCAAGGCTTATTCACCTTGTAACATTTAACTTTCACATTACTCCTATAATACCTGGAATTATTCTCATTTTTATTTATTTATTTTTAAAATATGGGGTACAATTCAGGATTGGACATACAAATGGTCATTGTTCAGGTAAGGTCTGGGCCCGTAGCATTGAAAATTTAGATCACTTATCCAAGATGATACCACTAGTGAATGGCAGGTCTGAGATTTAAACCTGTGTAGTTCTGATTCCAAAGCTGATGTGCTTTCCTTTGCGCCACAATGCCAAAAGATTCACTTCGTGTCATCCTGTCTTCTGGATTTTATGAAGACCCTACTAGGCCATAACTAATGCCTTTTAAAATCACTTGGAGGCATACATGTCTTAGGTTTCTTGGTGCAACAGCTCGAGACATAAGTTAAAGCCTGAGCATGTACTTGCCTGGGCCCTGATAACATCATCCTGGCATAAACTGACATAGTGGTGAGCCTCCTCAATTCAAGTTCTGTCAAATCCAATCACTTAATTAAAGCCCTGGGAATGATGGGAATTTCAATAGTAGGGCACTCTGGGAGCATTCTATAATCTACAGCAAATACAGAAATAAAACTACTAGAGAGAACCTATCAAAGCCATAATACATCTATTACCACAGCTGTTTCTCCCCAGACACTAGGCTCCCTCCTGAGCCTATTATTAAGTGCAAATGACCAGGCTCAGTGACTGTTATTTTTAAAAACATTACTTATCGTGCATTGTGTTCTGAAACTTGTTGACTTATTTTAATTTGCATAATTATAGTAATTTTCTCCTATGTCAATGCTGTAGGATTATATGAGGATTTTGCCTTTTATTTAAAGAACTTCACAGGTTCAAAAGCAAGTTGTTGTTATATTATTTTTGACCCTTTCAGGCAGTTGAGAGGCAGTGATGATAGAAGGATACATTTTGCTAAGTTCACTCTTGGCTCCTGATGGGAAGAACTGGCAGAGGTTTGAAAGACCAAAAAAGGGAAAGAAAAACGAAAGGGATTAGGAGAGTAGAAGAATGTGAGGAGATGTCAAAACAAAGAGAAGAGCTGCTTTTTTGTAGACTTCTTTAGAGTGTACGCTAGTCTTTATTATAGTACTTGCTTTTTTTAGCAACTCAAAAGAATTTGGTCACATTGTCCTTATTTTACAGAAAATGAACTTATGAATAATTATTCATCTACTTTGCTTTAGAGTCAGGTCTAAAATCTGTATTTCCCAATTCTTAGCCTGATCAGGTTCTACTCCCTGGAATAAATACTTTGTCCAAGAAGATTTGCTCAGTGAAATATTCAGAAGATTCCCAGGCTATTAGTTGCCCATACCTAGGCTGTAAAATAAATCAGGATGCTTTTTACTGTGCAATCAGTTCATTTAGTTTTACTTTTTTAAGGAAAAAGGCTCTATATTTATTTACCACATAATATTCACTGCTGTAATTCTACTTCCCCAGGTCTTTCCACAAGTGCCCCCAGGTCCCTGTGGTATATCTTGAAGCCAAAAAGATAACAGACCCTTGGCAGAATCAAGATAGCAGAATTCAAGACTTGGCTCCTGCCCATAAGTACCACATGCCAAGCTGTCCAAGAAAAATACAGTCAGGTTAGCACAAAATTCAAGACACTCTCCCCCAACTCCAAAAGATGGATGAAGTAGAAGCACACAGGCCTAGAAGGTGCACATTTGCATTCTGGCTTCTATTTCTTTCTCTCCTTTCTAATGCTCTGTGGCCTCTCAGAATCAAACAATTAAAACATCCCAGAAGGACGTAGGAGAAGAGGCAGCATGAGGACACAAATGAAGTTTACAAGACTTCAAGAGCAAGACCCCAGGTTGTATTTCCACCTTTCTTCTAAGCATTCTCCACTGGATCACCCACCATGTCTTCAAATGCCACCAGATCCAAGTCAAGTATATCCTCTTCTCCTCCCAAGCTAGTTTCACTTTGTAACTCTAAACTCTCGCTCAGGCCAGAAACCTCAGAATTACCTATGAATTCTCCTTCTCTTTGTTTGCCTCACCCAAACAGCAACTGAATGTGATGTAGGAACACCAGACACAGAGCCCAGACAGCTGAGTTGGAATCAGCACTTCCCCTCATTACCTGTCTTCAGTCTCTCTGTGCCTCCCTTGCCTCACCAGTTCACTGGAGATAATACCTTTCACAGGAAGCTCATGAAGACTAGAAGAACGAGAGAATACAAAAGTGCCTGGAAGCACTCAGAAAAGGTGCATGAATTCTTAAGATGATTTCTTCTTTTTCATTTCCAGTGTCTCCATATAATTTAAACCTTTATTAGAACTCACCTGGATAATGACAATATGTTCTAACCTAATGGCTCTCAAGTATATTGGCCCCAGTGTTCTCTTCTGATATTGCCTCTTACTCCTATTATGTGTGTACTTATGTCCCAGTGAAAACAGTACTCCCTAGTATCAGAACACCCCTCTTCTTGTCTATTCTCTGTATTTCTTCCTTACTATCTCCTTCCCATGGACTATGCTCCTTTCCATTGTCCCTTTGGTCCATCTCGAAATTCTCTATGTCTATAAAGTCTCTATTTTTTTTCCAAAATATATCTTATATCTACTATATTCGGAATATATCTCATTCCAAAAATTTTGTTAGTACCTCCCTTGTACCACCATATAATACCTTGTGTGCTAATCATTTGTGTGCCAATCATTTGTCATTTTCCAACTTTTGCCTTTCACTTTACAATTTCTTAAGACCAAGGTCTTACTTATCTTTATATGTTCAGGGTCTAACATAATGCCTTCTACAAAATGTTAATTCTTTTCAATAAACACTTACTTAAATGGATTCTTAGTTTGAATGACAAGTATTTCCTTTAACTCATCCCAAAATAATATAGGACACTATCATTGAATTATAGTTACCCAAATAAGAAAACTACACAGCCAGCTTTGAGATGCCTAGAGATTTCTTAGGATGTCACCAAATCATGGTTGAAAAACCACTAGTCTTAACCAAGGCAACTCTAAAATAAGTTATTATCTTAGCAAGCTGTTGTATCTTATAATAGAAGTAAGAAATGAGCTGCAACAGTATCTTAGCTGTAACAATAATGGTATTGACTTTAAATATGTTATTAAAAATAAATTTTATTTTCAATTCACAAATAAAAGAGATTACATATGTATCACCAATAAGAAAGCTGAGGCTTAGCAAGGATAAATAATTTCCCTAAGATAATGAAAAGAGTTAAACCAAGACTCAAGACAAGACTTTCTGTCTTTATGGCTGTGCTCTTCTCACCATTTTGTACCAACTCACAGTTTTGTCAATTCTACTTATGAAAACTTCAAGTCCTTCCTGGGTTTGAGAATAGGCAAATAAAGATTAAAATATAGCATTTCCTGAGTCACGATGTTATAATCTAGGGCTTGGCAAACTTTTGCTGTAAAGGACCAGATAGTAAATATTTTAGGCTTAGTGGACCATATGGTCTACTCAAATCTGCCATTATACCGTGAAAGCAGCCACAGAAAATATGTGATGGAATGAGCATGGCTGTGTTCCAATAAAACTTTGGAAACTTTATAAAAATCACAAAGTGGGCCCAATTAGGCTCATAGGCTATGGTTTGTGACCCCTGTTAAAATCCCAAATAAAGGTCCATCTATGATTATAGTGAAGAGGCAGGCAAAGTGCTATCTTGTGCTAGCATAAAGCATTAATTAATTAATCATTCATATTACACTTGTATTAGATATTTAGGGCACAATACTGCATAAAACATGAAAATTGACAAAATTATACATAATTACAACTCTGAAACACATGTTGTTCCCTCAACAGAAATTGAGATAATCTACCAAAACACATTTTAAAAATCTGAAAGTGGAAAGCATTTTTTTTCTGAAGTTGTCTGAATGCAGGATATGTAATTAATAGATTTTAAGTCCAGAAAATTAATGAAGCCAAGTGCCTGTGACCTTTGGTTTCTACACTCTCACTCCTGAAATAAATTGATCTATTCCAGTGTGTGTACACATATAAGTACCTCATACTGGAGATGATTCAATAATGAGCTGATCTTCCATGAAAAAAGGCCTTGTGTGGGAGATCATAGTGTGCAGAATATGACTTGTTCTTAATAGAGATGAGTTTCATTTTCATATAAGCTAGTGAAAATATTTGACCAAATATGGCCAGCAATCTAATTATATGTGAAACCACAATTCCCCTTGTAAGCTGGTGGAGATCATTCAATGAGGTCTTCAGCTAGGCCGTACGAATTACGGAAAGCTCACACAACGTAAGGCTGTGAATGAATAAAGAATAGGAGGCACACTACTGTGCTGTCTCTCTGGGAAGCTTGGTCTAGCCGCCACAGCAGGGACCCCATCTCTTTTATACCTTCTCTCGCACTCATGATTCAGAGCACTCGTTTGCTTTTTTGTACAGTCTGGTATTGTTACCCATTTTTTCCAAATCTATATCTTATTTTTAGAATCAGATTGTAATATTTGAAATGAGATACATGTGAGTCTAAACCTCAATTTCACCTATTGTTAGCCTTTTGATTGTTGCCAAACTATTTATCTTATCTGAATCAGTTAAGATAAAAATAGCATCAAATTCATGGGCTTTCTGTTGGTTCACATTTAGTAGCCAGCGTAACCATTGTCACCACCATCACTATCCTCAGTATTTTCATGCCTTCTCTTCTATGAAGTTTTCAACTGCCCAGCCACAATTCGTTGTTCATTCCCTCACAACATTTTCAGAATTTTCAAATTCTTTATCATTTCATGCTGCATTTTCATGATTTGTTTTATATCTGCCTTCTCTACTAGATCAGGGTTCCATGAAGTTCTCCTGAAGGAAACTTTCAAATAGATATTAATTGTTTCCAGAGATCAAGAAAATGGCTTTTTGCTTAACATTGTAGAGGTTGTTCTTCAGATATAATGCACAGTAGCATGAATAAACAAGAGTCGTGTGAATTTAGTGCACCTTCCTAAGCCAATATATGAATATTTTGTCTAGGATCCTCTCCCTACTATAAGTCAAAGCTGGAGTTTGTACAAATTAGATTTTGTCTAAAATTCTAGAAAAAAATTATGGTGCTTAAAAGAAGAAAAAGAAAAGTACGTCCTGTGGAAAGATATCCAGAGCATGTGAAAGGATTCATGATAAATAAATTTCTGGTGACCACCTCAGATGTTCCAACGACTGGGATGTGCAGACACATAAGCTACACACAGGCTGTATCCTCATGGAACCTTTGACCTAGAAACTATGTCTTTTAGCATTTTTTAGTACAACCTGTCTGTTACACTCATAACTTCCTCATCACTCTTCACTCTGAATTTACATAGCATGACGTTCTTTACTCTCTTCGCTTTTTAAAATTATCTATTCCTCAATGTCCACTAATGAATTTTTTACCTTCAAAGAATAGAACAAGTATCAGGCTTGCATTTGAGCCCTACTATCTTCTTTTTTCTCTGACCAAAGGCTAGAGTCTCTCTCCTATAGTCAATCATGTGATTATGAGCTGCCTTGTATTAGCTGCTCATTTTTTGTATATTATTTCATCCCTGAACTTCATTCATGCAATCTATTCCCCATAGAATTTCTTTTACTTATTTATGTCCTGAGAATTTTATTGAAAGTAGACATAAAAAAATAGTCATTTGAAAACCACCTGTATATTTATTGTAAAGCTATGGATGAAAATATTATGCAGTTCAATATTTTTCATAAGGTCAGTTGTGATACATTCTTTTGAGAATGAATTATCTGAGAAAATGTCACTTTTCCTTAAAAACCAGAAGACTTCCTTCCAAGAGTAATAAGCATTATCTAACGACATTTTACTTTTTCGCCCTAAATTCTCCAGATTCTGAGTGGTAATCCCTCCTTTTAATATGTTTGCTTTTTCTTTTTCAGGGATGTGAGTCTTTAAAAACAACTCAGTGACATATATATTAACATCTCTCAATTTACATGTTGGTTAGGTTCCTGGAAAGTGACAAGTGATTCACAAACACTTAAATCAAACTGAAATTTTGCATAATAAAAAAGGAGATATATTTTGGTAGATTGAAAAAAAAGCCAGTTTATGCCCCCATTTTTTTATATCACATCAATATGAACTGTAAATAAACAATTTATGTAAATATGTATACATATTAAAAATGTTTATTCATGAACAGAAACACAGTCCCTGAAACTGTCCAATAGATCTATAATAGACATAAGGCATGAAACCATTAGATATTCTTGAATACAAAGTGTTTCATTCCAAGGTGAAGCATGAGGACCATATTGCTCATTAATTTACCTTTTTAAATGCATCTGAGAGCCTAGATTTTACTCCATTGGTGTCAGCCTTTTTTCTATTTCTTTAGCTGTGGGCCTCCTGGCTCACATTGCATTTTTCAGTCGTGATTTTACTTGAGATGGACACAGGAGTCCATAAGGCACAATCCCAGAATACTTGAAGAGTACACATGGTAACTAAAAAAGATTTTGTGAATGCTGGCCAAGCGATCACTCTGCGTTATGATGAAAATAATGTCACATGCTGTTGGCCTGGCCACCACGCAGTACCCTTGAACTAATAAGAGAGCCCCTCACTCGCACAAAATTTGGCAGGCAGTTTTAATCATGCCGTTCTAATCTTAGTACACATATTTGCTAAATGCTGTTAATTTCTCTATCACTTCCTGTAATTTGCTCATTTAAAAAACACAAATTTATGGATTGACAAATAGATTTGGAAATACATAAAGTTATTTTAAGTTGAATTAAAACTTCAACTTCTTTAAGCCCTAATTTTCCTAGTTTTAAAACAACCCTAATATATAGAGTTGTGAGAATTAAGTGAAGTAATTCTGTATAGAGTGTTCAGCAGAATGCCTGACATAGTAAGTACTCATTAAGTGTTAGTCATTGTCATTGACTATAGCAAAAAGGTGACAGATGTCTTAAATAAGTTTGTTTACTGGTGTCTACTCTGCCTTCAGCCCTTCAAGCCAGTCTGGTGCATAAATCTAAAATTCCCCTGTTGGTCCATGGATGTTAAGAACGAATACCAGTCAACATTTGCTCTAGTCTTCTTTCCACCAAATCCCAACCTTTAACCCTAATACTGGAAACCTCAACTACCAGTTAGTAATTAGTGCCTCATGTATCTATCTTGCAGGACCAACAATATTATACTTTCCTTGTGTACAAAACTTGTCTCTTTGTACCCATCCTTATACACCCTCACCTCAGGTTTTCTAGGTTCATGAATGCTCAATGATAGTTAATGACCTAGCTTCCTATCTGTTATACTAACTTCTGTTATCCAAGCACAGAACAACCCTCACGCAGTAAGGAAAAAGGAATAAAGGAAAAGTTCTATCCTCTCTTCTCCCTCCTCATTTGCAGCAGGAGCTACGAAAGATATTCATCTCAAATCACCCACAACTCAAGATGACCCTGCATCAAGACAATATTGTTTACAGTTACTCTTAGACTAAGAAAATCTGCCTGTCAATACAGGTACAGCAAGTAATACACTTAAACGCAGAGGTATTCCAGGGGCCAAAAGAATGGAAATGGCATCTCAAAGTCAAGGCCTCAAATTTTCCATAAAAGATCTGGGTGACTAGTAGGGACAAATTTTATCAATCTACAAGTAAATTTGCAAGAAGTCCCTGGATGATTATAAGTCTATCTTTATCTTCTTTTTTTAATTTTTTATATTTTTTTTTACAAATGGGGTCTTGCTATGTTGGCCAGGCTGGTCTCAAACTCTTGGCAATCCTCTCATCTCAGCCTCTCAAAGTGCTGGAATTACAGGTGTGAGCAACCATGCTTGGCCTATCTTTATCTTTTCTTTTCAGCTCTCAAAATCCTAAATAGATTAAACACTATTTAGGATGGACTGCCATTTACACACACACACACACACACACATATGTATAATGAGGTACTCAAGCTAGTATCTTCACACAGGAAGTTGATTGTTAAATATTCAGGAAATTGTGAACTGGCTGATAAACTCTTGGTAGTTGAAATTGTCCATGATGGGAAATAGTCACACCACAGAAAACAGCAAACACTAGAAAACAGGTCTACTTTCTACCCGAGAATGTGAGCTTACCAGCACATGTTGGCAAATGTGCTGTTATTTATGGAATTACAAGAAGTAATCAGGATTCAGCTTGGGGCCATCTATAGCAAAGCAATAGAATAAAACATTTCCAAAAGAAGACTCAGATGTCTAAAATGACTCTATATCAAATAAACAAACATCTTAAAGATAAGGTTGGGGCCAGGCTCGGTGGCTCAGCTTGTAATCCCAACACTTTGGGAGGCCGAGGCGAGAGAATTGCCTGAGTCTGAGGGTTCAAGACCCACCCGGGCAGCTTGGCGGGACCTCATCTCTACAATAAATCAAAAATTAGCTGGGCATGGTAGCACATGCCTGTAGTTCCAGCTACTTGGAAGGCTGAGGCAGAATCACTGGAGCCCAGCAGGTCAAGGCTGCGGTGGCCGACAGCGTGCCACTGCCCTCCAACCTGGGTGACAGAGTGAGATTCCAACTCAAAAAAAAAAAAAAAGATAAGGTTGGAGAAACTAGATCCTGCATATTTCTCAAACTCTGGTATAATTTTTAATGTTGCCTATATTGATGACTCTTTTATATATTCTAAAAACTCAGCCAAGTTTTGAGCCAGCCTAAAAATCCTACAAACACCATTGTTGTTTCCTGGACTAAGAAAACTGACACAAAATGACAATGACTCATAATAATGTAAAAGTGACTAAATCTTATTAGAAAACACAAATGTCGATAATTGACTTGGTAATCCAGGGCCCAAAATGCTTTCTAACCATGAGCCAAGTAACTGCCAATGCTCCTAATACATAGATAGAAGAGGATCCTCAAAAATAGTAATTTACCACACAGAGTCCCTGACCGTTCTTTCTCTGTTCTGTTATCTATACATCAAAGCTGATTTATTATTTAAGAGGAGAAAGGTGACAGAAAAATTTAAACACTACTAAAGGCACTAAGTTCCTCCAGACCATCTCATGGAGACAAAGAGTGACATCAGCTGTGACAAGAATGGTGGAACTAACTTGCAATGACTAAGATTAATCATTATTTCATAGTTATAAAACTATACATTTAACTTTCTTGTAGTTTTTTCAAGAAACAGTTTCTTACTGTATTTTCAGCACCTCACAGATGAACCACATCTTTTAAAGCTAAGAAATCAATATCTTAGTTTTATAAAAAGTTCTTATAGAGAATGTTATAGATGCACTCATAAAGCTTCTAGAATTTACTTTGTTATTTACTGAATTTACTTGTAAGAACCAATGCAAAAATACATTTTCCCAGTAAGAGGTGGCTCCCCATTACTTTGTCCTTACATGAAGAACAATATGGCTTTTGTAAATTTGTGTTATTTTTAAACTCTGAAAAATGGGAAGTCCATAGTCACATTGAGTGACTTCAAATCAGAAAATTATATGGTAAGGTAGTATGATGGTTAATTTTATGTATTAACTTGACTGAGCCATGAGACACCAAATATTTGATTAAACATTTCTAAGTATGTCTGTGAGAGTGTTTTAGGATAAAATTAACATTTGAACTATAAGTAAAACAAATTGTCCTCCTCAGTATGGGTGAGTCTCATCCAATCTGCTAAATGCCTGAATAGAGTAAAATGTTGATTAAGAAAGAATTGTTTCTTTTTCCTGACTGTCTTGAGGCTAGATGTTGGTCTTCTCTTACCTTCAGACTCAACCTTGAACTGAAACTCATACTGTCAGCTCTCCTAGTTGTCAGGCTTTTGGATTGAGAATGGAACTATATTCAACCCACTCTCCTGGGTGTCCAACTTGCCATCTGCAGATCATGTGAATCAATTTTTAATAGCAAATCTCATTATACATACACACACACACAAAGGGGGACTCCTTCAAAAAAAAACACAATTATCTTTGGGAGGGCAGACCCCTTGTAGAACACTTGAAATTTGTTCCTCTCGATCAACTTGTCAACCAAAGTTTTTATCTGGAAGATTGTGTCATGATTTGTGGAAGAAATATCCCAAGTTGTGGCAAGAAAGTGACTAGTTCTTCTCCCATGACAATGTACCTTCCCACACTGCGCTGAGTGTTCAAGCAGTTTTTGACCAAAAACCTCTGTGCCTTACCCTCTCTATTCACCCAATCTTACCCTAAGCGACTTTTGTTTGTTTGTTTGTTTCCACAGATGAAAAAAGCCCTCAAAGGGAAACATTTTGCTGATGGGGAAGAGGTGAAGTCAAAAAAATGAAGTACTAAAAGGCATCAAAATTGACCTGTCCAAAAACTGTTTTGAGCAGTGGAAAAGAGTGTCTCAGTAGGTGGATTGCATCAAACAGAGAATACTTTGAAGGTACTAAAGTTTAACCATGTAAGAATAAATGCATACTTTTTTATACATAAATTCTGGTTTTTAGGGTGGTCCTGTATCATTTATGTGTATGTGTATTCTTTTACCTCCAGTATAGTATATATGTATGAATATATTTTTGTACAAGGGTGCCAAAAAATGAATACATATTTTAAGAGATGTTACCTATGTATTACTTTTCGAAGTTGAATTAAATTATGGTAGCAATGTGTAGTATGATGTTCACTCAACTGTGCTTCTGCCATTTTCATTGAGTATACTGCCAGTCACATAGTGGTGTTAACATTCATTTGATCAATGCCATCTTTTGAGCAAATGTCATACTTAAAATGTGTATACATTTTTTGGCATACACACACATATATAGATATACGTATATGTCTGTGTATGTATATGTATGTATAAAATAAATGATTGATGATTTATATAAAAATAAGGAAGACTTTATATGGAAATTGAAATTTGAAGTGACTTTGTAGTACAGAAATATAGGTGACAAATATGGGATATTGAATGTATATGTTTTCATGGGTTTTAGATTTGAAAAGAGTTCCTAGCTTTGTAAACGAGCAATTATATAGATGACATATTATCATTTTTTTCACATCCATTTTGAACAAAGTAAACACATACAGAAAAAAATCTTTTTTTTTCTAGCTCACTTTTTTTACATTAATTTTTTTTTAATGTCAATAGTTTGGGAGGTACAGTAGTTTTTGGTCTGGGCTTTAAATGTACCCACCACCCACACCTGTGCAAATTATAACCAATGAGTGATTTTCTATCCCTCCACCCCTCCCCCACCTCTCCCTTCTGAGTTTCCAGAGTCCATTATACCATTCTCTATGTCTTTGCAGATCCTTAGTGTAGCTCCCACTTATAAGTGAGAACATGTGGTGTTTGGTTTTCTGTTCCTGAGTTAGGTCACTTAGGATTATGTTCTACAATTTCATCCAAGTAGCTGCAAAAGAAATTATTTCCTTTCTCTGGATAGCTGAATAGTATTTCATAATATATATAAACCACATTGTCATTGTTCACTAATCAGTGAATGAATATTTAGGTTGCTTCCAAATCTTTGCTATTGTGGATTGTGCTGCAATGAACTTGCAAGTGCGGGTATCATTTTCACATAAAGACCTCTGTTCTTTTGGGTAGATACTTAGTAGCGGGATTGACAGATGAAATGTAGAACTACTTTGAGTTGTTTGATAAATCTCCATACCCCTTTCCACAGACATTGTACTAATTTGCAATCTCACCAATAGTGTATAAGCATTCACTTTTCTTTGCATCTGCAGTAGTATATATTGTTGTTGTTTTTTTTTTTAATAATGGTCATTTTGACTAGTATAAGGTGGTATCTCAGTGTGGTTTTAATTTGCATTTTTCTGATGGTGAGTGATGTTGAGCATTTTTTATATGTTTGTTGGCCATTTGAATATCTTCTTTTGAGAGATGTTTCTCTATTCATGTTGTTCGAACACTTTTTAATGGAGTAATTTATCTTTTTAATTGCTGATTGGTTTGAGTTCTTTGTAGAGTCTGGATATTAGTCATTTTTCAGGTGTATAGCTTGCAAATATATCCTCTCATTTTATAGGTTGCCCTGTTGCTCTGTTAATTTTTTCTTTTGCTGTGTAGAAACTTTATAGTTTAATTAAGTCCCACTTGTTTATTTTGGGTTTTGCTGCATTTGATTTGGGAGTTTTGACCAAAAATTCTTTGCCCAGCCTGATGTCCAGAAGAGTTCTTCCTTGGTATTTTTCTGGGACTTTTATGGTTTCAAGTCTGACATTTAAGTCTTTAATCCATCTTGAGTTAATTTTTGTATATGGCAGGGAGAATTTAAAAAAAATACAACTCAAGTATCTGCTGCTCTCAAGAGACTCACTTAACTCACAAAGACTCCTATAGATTCAAGGTAAAGGAGTGGAGAAAAATATTCCACACAAATGGAAGCCATAAATGAGCAGGAGTGGCTATTCTCATGTCAGATAAAGCAGACTTTAAGTTAACAACAAAGTTAACAACAGACAAATATGGTTATTATATAATGATAAAGGAATCAATCCAATGAGAAGACATAACAGTTTTATGTGTGTGTGTGTGAGTGTGTGTACACACGTGCGCACACATCTAACACCAGAGAGAGCCCCCAGCATTATAAAACAAATTCTATTAGACCTAAAAAAAATAGATAGACTGTAATAAAATAATAGTGGGAGATTTCAACACCCCACTGACAGTTATAGACAGATTATCAAGGCAGAAAGACAACAAAGAAAGAGTGGAGTTAAACTGGACTCTAGAGAAAATGGAGCTAACAGACATCTATGAAACATTCCATCCCCAAATGACAGAATATACATTTTTCTCATCAGCACATAGAACATTCGCCAAGACAGACCATATGATAGGCCACAAATCAAGTGTCAGTAATTTCAAAATAATCGAAGTCATATCAAGCACCTCTCAGATTGCAGTGGAATAAAACTAGAAATGAACTACAAAAAGAACTTGTGGAAGTTAAACAATCTGATCCTGAATGATCCTTGAGTCAATAATCAAATCAAAATGGTAATTTAAAAATTTCTCAAAACCAAAACCAATGACAACAATGAAATAAGTTATCAAAGCCTCTGGGACACAGCCAAAGCTGTACTTAGGGAAAAAATTATAGCACCTACATTAATAAGACTGAAAGATTGCATATCAACAACCTAACATCACACCTCAAGGAACTAGAAAATCACATACAAACCAAACCCAGAAGAAGAAAGGAATCATGAAGATCAGAGCCGAATTAAATGAAGTTGAAATTTTAAAAATACAAAGGATCTGTGAAACAAAATGTTTGCTCTTCAAAAATATAAACAAGATTGATAGACCACAAGCTAGATTAATTAAGAAACAAGGAGAGAAGATTCAAACTGGACAGTTAGAAGTGAGAATGGAGTCATTATAACTAATATGATGGAAATTCAAAAAGTCATTCAAGACTATTATGAACACCTTTATGCAAACAAACTAGACAATCCAGAGGAAATGGATAAATTCTTTAAAACATGCAATCCCTCAAACTTGAATCAGGAAGAAATAGAAAGGCTGAACAGACCAATGATGAGTAGTGAGATTGAAACAGTAATTAGAAGTCTCTCAACAACAATGACAAAAGTCCAGGACCTGATGGACTCACAGCTGAATTCTACCAGACCTTCAAAGACAAACTGATCCCAATTTTACTGAAGTTATTCCACAAGATTGAAGAGGAGAGAATTACTCTGATTCTACAAAATTGAAGGGAAACACTTTGATTCCATAAATTATTCTACAATATTGAAGAGTCTAGTATTATTCTGGTACCAAAGCCAGGAAAAGACACAACAATAAAAAAGAAAACTGCAGTCCATATCCCTTATGAACATAAACTCAAAAAGCCTCCACAAAACATTAGCAAACCAAATTCACCAGTACATTAAAAAAGAAAAATATACCATGACAACGTGGGTTTGATCCCAAGAATGCAAGAGTGGTTCAACATATACAAGTCAATAAACGTGATCCACTACATAAACAGAATTAAAAACAAGAATCATATGATCATTTCAATAGATGCAGAAAGATCATTTGATAAAATTTAGCATCTCCTTGTGATAAAAACTTTCAGCAAAATAGACATAAAGGGAACGTTTCTCAAAATATAAAAGCCATATATGACAAACCCACAACCAATATCATCCTAAATGGATAAAAGTTGAATGCATTGCCCCCTCAAAACCGTAACAAGGCAATGATGCCCCCTTTCACCACTACTGTTCAACATAGTACTGGAAGTCCTAGCCAGAGCATTCAGGCAAGAAAAAGAAATAAAGGGACTCCAAATTGGAAAAGAAGAAATCAAACTTCTCTCTATGCTGGCGATAGATATGACCTTATAACTAGAAAACTCCCCAAAAGACTCCTGGATTAGATAAATGAATTCAGTAAAATTTCAGAACACAAAGTCAATGCACACAAATCAGTAAAATTGATATTCACCAATAGCAACCAAGCTGAGAATCAAGCCAAGAACTCAATTCCATTTATGATAGCAACTAAAAAGCTAAAATACCTAGGAACATATTTAACCAAGGGAGTGAAGAATCTCTACAAGAAGAACTACAAAACTCTGATGAAAGAAACTGTAGAGGACACAAACAAATGGAGAAACACCCCATGCTCATGGATTGGAAGACTCAACATCGTTAAAATGATCGTATTACCAAAAGTAATCTACAGATTCATTGCATTCCCTATCAAACTACCAATGATTTTCTCACAGAATTAGAAAAAACAATCCTAAAATTCATATAGAATCAAAAAAGAGCCAGAATAGTCAAAGCAATTATAATCAAAAAGAGCAAAGCCAGAGACATCACATTGCCTGACTCAAATTATACTACAAGGCCGTAGTAACCAAAACAGGATGGCATTGGAACAAGAGCAGACACATGGATCAATAGAACAGAATAGAGAATCCAGAAATAATCCCAAATGCCTACAACCAACTGATCTTTGGCAATGCAGACAAAAATATACACTGGGGAAAGGACACCCGAGTCAATAAATGGTGTTGGCAAAATAGGATAGCTACATGAAAAACAACAACAACAACAACAACAACAAAACTTGATTCCTATCTCTCCCCATATTCAGAACATAGAGCATGACTATGAACTCCACTAAACCATTTCATGAAGATTATCAGTAGAAAAATTGAAGAAAATTTATGAAATAGATGAGAGGATTCTGAAAGTAAAAGTAAAGATTAAAAAACTAATGATTGCTATTTAAAATCGTCTATTTCTTCATCATTTATAAAATGTTTTAAAATGTTCTTAAATATGATCAGTCAATCAGCTTCATTTCTGTTAGAATCTGCAGTCCTTGGCACCAGTTTTAATGCTGCAGAACAAATAGAATTTCTATTCCTTTACGGAGAGAAGGAAATTTGGAGAACAATTCTGAGAGCATTCTCCATTCTCCAGATTTAGGAAACAAATTTAATGACATATATTTTTAGTAAATATATATAATTCTAATCTTCAAACTTTATTATTAGTGCAATACGAGGTACGATTCTGACTTTTGTATCTTTTCAAATACATATAAACAAATGAAAAAAATTTTTAAATTAAATTATCTGTATATGTAAAAATAGATAGATAAGAAACTGCAGGGGTTTTAAAATCCTGGATGGTGTTTTTATTTTCAGGGAATTAAAATTATGCAAAATAAGACTTTCTTGTCTGATGAACAATATTATTGCTCTATTTGCATTTTGAATTGTGGATGGGAAAGGAAACCATATAATGCCTAAGACTTTCCAAAGAGTAAATGAAGAGCCAAGAATAAAATGTCTTTTATTCATGGTTCCAAACTTCTTTCTTTCTCTGCTTGACAAGATGACAAGCCTCCTTCCAGAGAAAATCATATCCCAGTTATGTAATGATCATAGATTCAAATAAGCAGTGGTCTAAGAATGCATATATACTACAAATTTTAAAGATGCATTATTCCAAAACCCGTGTTCTTCAGTTTTTGAAATAACTTGTTGGTTAAAAATTCACAGAAAATCATACACTAAATTAGACTTTTTTGAATAACCAAATGATTCCAGATGCATAACCACAGCCTTGATTAAAGAGCACACCACAAACTTCAAACTTTCATTGCTTTTAAATAATCTTCCTAGCAATGAACATTATGCAAATACAGGCAATGAGGGAAAACCACTTCTGAAAACTGCTGTGTGCATTTATGTAAACAGCTATTGAATGCAGAAATGTGCTTTTCTGATTCTACTGAATGATTTCTTTCTAGAAACTACAAAGTCAGAGTGCTGATACACTTAAGAACATTGATTGCAATTCAAAGCAAACTAAAGTAGCAAATGGAATTTTGTGCAAATTTTTACAGATCATAATTTAATGATTCACAGTCATCTTAAAATGTATTTTTTTGGACTTGCCTCACTTTTTAGAAAAGATCATAATTCTAGAGAATGAGCTAGTTCTTCCTGTTTCCTTGTACACTTAATCTCCATATAGGTCTTTTTTTAAAATTAGAGATGAAAAGATAGCCTGCCATCAGGGAAACTGATCTGAAATATAAAGTCCAGTGGGAAGAATTTTCTGTTAACTTTATTTTATTTATTTGCTTTAATATGAGGTGAAAGTCTCTCTCTCTATATATATATAATTATATCTATATATAAAGTTTATTTATTTTATTTTAAAGATGTGGGATACAATTCAGGATTAGGTAAATAAATAGTCATTGTACAGGTAAAGTTTGGGCCTCCCTTTGGTTAGAAGGCCTAGCTAGAGCAATTAGACAAGTGAAGAAAATCAAGGGTATCCTAATAGGAATAGAGGAAGTCAAGTTATCCCTCTTTACAAACAATATGATTCTATACCTTGTAAATCCAAGGTAGGTCAAAAACCTCCTTACACTGATAAAGGACTTAGGCAAAGTCTCAAGGTACAAAATAAATGTGCAAAAGACAGTCACTTTCTCATATGTCAACAGCAAACCAAACAGGCAGAGACCCCCAAAAAAGGACAATAGCCACACACAAAAATGAAATACCTAGGCATCTTCTTAAGCAGAGAAGTGAAGGACTTTTACAACAAAAACTAAAAAACACTGCTCCAAGAAATCAAAGAAGACACAAACAAATGGAAAAATATGCCATGCTCATGAATTGGAAGAATCAGCATTGCTTTTTGTTGTTGTTGTTGTTTTTATTTTTTTAATTTAAAGATGTGGGATACAATTCAGGGTTAGATATACAAATGTTCAGTATCCAGGTACCGATACCCTAGTGGATGAGATATGTCCCCCTTCCTTGGAAGTTTTCCTCTACTGCCAATCCCACCCCCCATTCCCTAGCAGTTTCCCACTGCTGCTGATCCTTTTCTTAAAGTATTAAGATAACTGTTCAGGCCATGTTTCCTGGCTTTTGTCCCCTCCCCTACCTTGGGGAGGTGAATCTCCTCTTTCTGTCTCTTTAATTTACTCTCTAAATAATCTATGCTTTCTAATCTAAAAAAAATTGTTCAAGGTTCACTTATGAATGAGAACGTGTGGTACTCAGTTCTCTGTTCCTGTGACAGATCACTCTGTATTATAGACTCTAAATCCATCCAAGTTGTTGCAAATTTTATAATTTTGTCCCTTTTTATGGCTGCATAATATTTCATCCTGTATATGTACTACATTTTTTTTATCCAGTTCTCTTTCTATGGGCACCATGGTTGGTTAGATGTTTTAGCTATTGTCAATAATGCTGCAATAAACCTACATGTGCTGATATCTTTTTTGTAGAGTGGTTTGAGTTCCTCTGGGTATATTCCCAGAAGGGGGATTGTGGGGTCATATGGAAGGTCAATTTTTAGATCTTTTAGGAATCACCACACTGTTTTTCACAGAGATCATAATTTACACTCCCACCAACTGTGTAGATATGTTCCCTTTTCCCCACATCCTCTCCAGCATCTGCTGTTTTTTGAGTTATTGATGATAGCCATTCTGTCTGGAGTTATGTGGTATCTCACTGTGGTTTTAATTTGCATTTCTTCGGTGACTAGTGAGGCTTTTTTCATGTATCTGTTGACTGCTTGTATGTCTTCTTTTGAGAAATGTCTATACATAACTTTTGCCCAGTTTGTAATGGTGTTGTTTGTTTTGATCTTTTAAGCACATTTGAATTCCTTTTATATCCTAGATGTTAGACATTTGCCAGACATACAGTTGGCAAATACTTTTTGCCCAATCTGTGGGCTGTCTTCTCACTCACTTGATGATTTCTCTGGTGTTGCAGAAGCTTTTCAGTTTGATGAAGTCCCACATGTCTACCTTATCTCTTATGGCATGGACACTTGGGATTTTGATCAGGAACTGGTTGCCAGTTCCAATTTCCATAAGGGTGTCTCCTGCATTTTCTAAGATTCTTATAGTTTGAAGTTTTATTTTTATGTCTTTGATCCATTTAGAGTTGATTTTTGTGTATGGTGATAGGTAGGGGTCTTGTTTTAATCTTCTGCATGTGGTCAGCCAGTTTTCCCAGCATCATTTACTGAATAGGTTCTCCTTTCCTCAGTGGTTGTTGTTGAAGGCTTTGTCAAAAATGAGTTGGTTGAGAAATTGAGGTTTTGCTTCCAGAATCTCTATCCTGTTCCATTGGTCTATATGAGTGTTCTTATACCAATACCAGACTTTTTTGATTATTGTAGTCATATAATAAAGTTTAAAGTCTGGGAGTGTGATATCTACCACTTTTTTGGGGGGTAGGCTGAGGATTGTTTTGGCTATTTGTGTTCCTTTATGTTTTCATATGAATTCCTATATTGTCATTTCCAGGTCTGAAAAGGATGTTGGTGGTAATTTATTTATCTATTTATTTTAATTTTTTTGAGTTGCAGTCTCACTCTGTCACCCAGGCTGGGGTACAGTAGGACGCTCATGGCCACACTGCAGCATTGACCTTTGGGCTCAGATGATCCTTCCACATCAGCCTTCCAAGAAGCTGGTACTATAGACACATGCTACTGAACCCAAATATTTTTTGTAAAGACATGGTCTCTCCAAGTTGCCCAGTCTGGTCTAAAATAATCCGTCACCTTGGCCTCCCAAAGTACTGGGATTGCAGGCCAGCCATGCTGCTGGTAATTTAATGGGTATTGCATTAAGTCTGTAGCTTGGAGCTGCTTGGCTCAGACCCTAACAATTCCCGGGATGCAGAAGCCAAGTGTCATTTTTTTTTAAATCAACAAAACCCATCCTGGGGAGAAAATGCTGAGAGATACTGACTAAGTGGGGACTCATGAACAAGTGACCAGGGTCCTCCTGGTGCAGCAGCGGATGCTGCAGCTCCTCTGCTTGGTCTCTGGCACTTCCCAGGTGGCAGAAGATCAGCATCATTTTTTAAAAAACAGACAAAATTTTCCTTGTAAAGAAGCGACAGGGAGAGACTACCGTCCCCAGGATCTCTCTCGCTACTACAGTAGGAGAGACTGCCAGCTCCAGGTTTTGCCTTGTCACTTCAGTGCCTGGCAGACATTGGCAGCAAGGGCTGCAGAGGGAGCCCAGAGGCAAAGTCCCACCAAAGAGGACAAGAGAGGCACCCCACCCCCATCTTCAAGGTGGGACAGGAAAGTACTCCAACTTACTCAACATGGAACAACAGACCTAATCTCTGTGACTGGAGGATCAACTACTCAGGGGTGATGGTAACTCAGAGGGAATATCCTGAAAGTACAAACTTTGGAGGGACCTGACGAGTGCTGAGTCCGAGGTGCCCCATCCCCTACCCTGATCCAGTAGTGGGACAAAGGGTTTGGCCAGAAAAGGATGAGGAAGAACTCCAAAGAGATCAGAGGTGAGTCCCAGGCTGACCCATACCCCCTTCTCCCCAGCAATCCTCTGGATGTCAGACCCACACAGCTGGGCCACAACTGAGAAGGACAAACCCAGGTGGAACCTGGACATCAGTTGCAATAGGAGAACTCCATTCCAAGATGGGCCTGGTTAGGGTACCCACCACGTGAGTACTTACCTGGGGAAGAGACAATCACATACCTCCCCACTGGAGGGGATCTTCCTAACCATACAAGAAAGGGAAGAGAGGACTGCAGCCTCACCAACCCCACTGCCTCTCCTTCTTCCTCGCTCTGGACATTGGGAGATAGCGAAAGAGTTGGAAGTTCTGCAGGAAAGAGTAGACGAGAGGAACAATTAAAGAACCTGCAACAAGAGGGCAGGGTTTTTTGTTGGTGTTTTTTTTTTTTTCATTTATTCTTTTTGCTTAAGTTTTTAAATTTTTTTGTCTGTTTGTTGGTTCATCTTTTTAAAAATATTTTTCCTTTGTTCATGAATGTGTATGTGAGGGGTGATCTGCATCCCCCTATTTTTTTCTTTTTTTTTTTTTCTTCTGTTTTTTGGTTTTTGTTTATGTGTGTTTGCCAATTTCTGAGTTGTCATCTTTCAGTTTCTTTGTTGTCGTTGGTTTGTTTTTGCTCTTTTGTTCTTCTATTTTTTTTTTATTTTTTAGTTTAAGGTGTGTGTTAATATATGTGAGGGATCAATCTGAATTCCTTTTTTTTTTTCCAGTTTCTTTCTTTTTCTTCTCCATTCATTTTGTGCTAGGCATGTGTGTGTGTATTTAGTTTTCCTGGGTTTTTGTTGTTGTTGTTGTTGTTTTTATTTCAATTTCTTATTACTCCAGTTTGTTTTGGGGTGTGTGTATGCCTGTGTGTGTGTGTTCAATTGTTTTGGGGTTTTTTGTTTTGTTTTGTTTTGTTTTTGCTTTGGTTTCTGCTTTCATTGTTCTGTGGGGGTTTTCTTTCTTTTTTAAAAATTCTTGTTCATCTTATTTCATACTATTTTTCTCTGTGTTCCTCATTGCTATCAATGTATCTGGGACCCAGGGGGTACACACACATACTCATTGCATTGACATTTAGAGTGATGGCAGGGAGTGGGTCTCAGGGAACACATACCACAATCAGTGAACACTGTAATTTACAAGTAGTTTCTGAATCCTAGCTCCTCATTCCCTACCTTATTTGACTTTCAAAGCTACAAGAGACAGAAAAGTTTTTCACCCATAGTCCTGTTTCAAAATAGAACAAATCCAGAGCCCAGACCAG
>CAUYQG010136188.1:0-13964 GCA_963574415.1 Tarsius wallacei | reverse complement strand
CACTCTGTCGCCCAGACTGGAGTGCAGTGGCCGCTCCCGGCCACTGCAGCCTCGACCTGCTGGGCTCCGGTGATCCTTCTTCCTCAGCCTTCCAAGTAGCTGGAACTACAGGCATGCGTTACCATGCCCGGCCAATTTTTTGATTTATTGTAGAGATGAGGTCTCACCAAGTTGCCCAGGCGGGTCTCGAATCCACGAGCTCAGGCAATCCACTCACCTCAGCCTCCCAAGGTGCGGGATTACAGGCTGAGCCACGGAGCCTGGCACAAAAGTGACTCTTAAAGACAATCATTTAAAAGTCCCTCATTCCTTTTAACCTAAACGTGTTTATACTAGACTTTGTTTTCCTACTTTCAAACTCTTAACACCGTAGGCTAACTTTACCTCCAGATTCTTGAAAATTTGATATGTTTTGATTTTGTCTCTTGGCTCTTCACACAGAATTTCTCTTTATAGGCAATTGTTCTTTTCCCACCATCTCCCAAAGGCCAAGTGTCCTCTATTATCTATGATGCAAATTTACGCCTCTGATTTCCAGCTTGCTTCTGTTTTGAACATCTTAGCTAATTCTTGGTCACAGCTGCTCCAGTGCCCTCTGTAATATGAATGAAGGGTTTGAACACTGACATATAACTTTTCTGAACCGATTCTAAAATCTCTCTTGACACAATTTTGAGGTTCCTTTAAATATTTGCTAACTGCTCATAGCAATTCTTCATTCCATCTTAATTGTGATTCTCTGGGTGCCTTGAGCTGTCTTCTACTGGGGGAATTTGTACTTGAAAAAAGCCTATTATTAATGTTTAAAAGGCTGAATACAATTTTTTAATGCATAAAATCTCTACTACAACTATACTTTCCTCTTTAAATATGGTAAATATCTTGCCCACAGCATCTGTGGAATTTTTGTCTCCTGAGACATGTGAAATTGAACTGGACTTGCTCCTCAAAAAGATGATTGTTGTGTTGGCAAAAGGATGGAAGGGATGACCTGGAAGGTCTACTCCAGCTCTGATTTTGATGATGTGATTCTAACCAGATGGGGCCAATGGCATATTAGACGTCCATTGATGCTACCTCTGTGCTTTTTATCCTGGGTTTACTCTTCTGGTAACTGTATATTTTCTTTGGCCAGGCTCACCATTTGTGATGCACAGCATGTGTGTCACAAAAGCTCTTTGTGTCTTTGAGTAGGCTGTAAAGGGGTTGTGAAGGAACCGAGCAAATCAGATGTCTGCATCTACATTTTCATTTTCTTATGGAAACCCTGCAATCCTTCACAGATTGCGGCTTTTAGTGTATTTTATTTATTTGAATTTGGCCAAAGACATGACTTCTTAATGTTATGGTGTCATGTCTGTGTCGGAAGAAAAATAATAAACTATAACACAATATCACACCATGTATGGTTTTTTTTCCTTAATAAGAAATCAGGGTAGTTATTAAACAGTAATTTAAAGATAGTTGGACAGTCATTAGATAAATATAACCTGCTTAGGGACCAGATCTCGTATGATATTTGCAATTATGTTTAGGCATTACATATTGCTTGGAAATATGCACTATCTATACCTATGTATATACACATATTTTTACAACTGCTCATGCTACTCTGGAAAAAGAACTGGAAAAGATATTGAATCTATTGGCAATGATAATGGGGGATTTTTTGTAGCACATTTTGTGGGTCATTGACACACGTTATTGAATCTCATCATGGGCTCAGATAGGAATGGACGATAGAGGCTGGCTAGAGAGGAGAAAGCATTTGTATTTAGAATTGTATTTAGATGGGCATCTTTTATGGTAGGAGAAATTTGAATTTTCTCATTTATTTTTCATGCTGACAAGCACCCCATTGCATCTACTGGTCTGGCCATCTTCTTGTTCTAGGGCATGTTACCTCACTATTGCATATGGGGTAAAATTAAATTTCTTAGCCAAACATATTAAGTGGTTTTTTTTTTATTTAACCTCAAATTATCTTCTCTAATCTCATTACATCTTGATATTTCTCCCAAATGTTGAGCTAAAAACCAACAAACAAAACCCCAAAAAACCAAAAAGCAAAACTGTTTGCTGTTCCCAAATACTTTCTAGCACATCTCAAAGTCTTGACCTACCTTTCACTTTTTTTAAGGTTCTCACCCAAGCTACCTGCTCTTAGGAAACTCCTATTCATCCTTCAAAACACAACTTAAATGCCTTTCCCTTTCATTCAAGACATTCTGCATGTGCTGAATGCTGAGGATTTCCCTGCCCTTACAGGGCTCGTCTAATCATGTAAGAAGGACAGAAAACTCTATAAGCAACTTCAATACAGCATGCACTTTGTGATATGAGTTGTATAGGGTGTAATTATAAGATGACATAAGAGTGTAATAGGGACATTTAAAATGCTATCTTGATCTAGTTTTAAAGCTCCAGCTGGCGGCTGGTCAGTTCTCTTTCTTGAACAGTTGATTAAGTCCGTACCTCCACCCACTCCCTTGTCAGGCTCTCACATGTCTGAATACTAACCATATGCCCTAACTGCCCCAGGTCAGCTATAAGACAACCTGGGCCCACCCTTATGCCCCAGAGCCTGTGGAAGTTATTCAAGCTAGCCAGTCCTGAGTTGGCTCACTCTTTCTTGCCCATTCTTTCACATAGAAACCACAGAAAAGGTGCTTACCCACAGTTCTCCTCTCTCTCTCTGCCTTGTGACTCACTCCTGTGGCCCTCAGTGACATGCAGTGTTTTCCTCCAGGGAATTGTGAGTAACAAATTTGTAAAACTCTTTCTGGTTCTTCTCTCTTGATTGGAGTCTGGCCTTGCCATACCTCATCCAAGGTCATGTGGTTAAACAATCAGGGACACTTATTGCAGACAGGTTGAGGTATGCCCTAGAAGTGAGAAAAAGTTAACTAAATGAGGAGATGTCAATGGGTAAAGGAAAAGCGCTGAGTGGAGCCCAATCACGGAGAAAGGGAGTGGTGACTTGGTGAACGAAATGCACCTGGTTTGAAAGTCGATCATAGCACACTTTGCAGTTCTCCGTTTCTATGCTAGTATTTTGTTTCTTTCACTATGCTTCAGTTCCTTGAAGAAAGAAACCATGTCTGATTCATATACAGATCTCCAAAACTTGACAGATCCATTTTTGGAATGTGAGTCGAGGGCTTTGTTGAATTGCATTTAATCATACAGGCTGACATAGTTTTTTGTTGATTATATCAGATAAAAGATGCTAAAATCCTGGAAAACAGATTGGCCTTAGCCTTGCAATGTGAAGTTTTGTTAGAAATTTAGGAGGGTCTAATCCTTATTTAGGTAATTACTAGCTCTTACGTGATTTTAGACATGTGGTATAATCTACTCAGCTCTAGTTTCCTCAGCTATAAAATTGATAAAATGATTGTTAGCACAGTGGACTTTTTTTTCTGTGAAATTAGATAGTGAGTGTGAAACATCCAGTATGGCACTGATGGATAATATTAAGCATTTATAAGTATTATTTTTCTAACCTTTCTCTTTCTTACTCTCACCCCTAGAAAGCTCATAATAAGTGCTTTAAAGCTGTTTGTGCTGTTGAGTTGAAATTAATATTGTGAAACAAAATCTCACATTGATGATGGAGTTGCCCACAACTCTCTAGAAATCATTGAGAAAAAAAAAATATATATATATATATATGCCACAGAGAACTTCTTACCCCAGTCCTATAATGTATATAGGGAAAGAGTGGTCAAGAGATCGAAGTGCTCTCTATTAAAGTTATAATCACAGGCCTGGATCCTTGATTTATTGACCTTGTCTGCCAGATTACAAACTCCTTTGGGAAAAGTCATTCTTATTCATCTTTATGCTCTGGAATCTCACAGGTCTTGGCACACAGTAGGTGTTCAATAAGTATAAAATAGTGAAAAGGTACTAGTGAGTAAATGAATGAATACCTTGAGATTACTCACATTTTGGTTTTTTCTTTGAGTTTGTCATGTCCTATTCTGTGCCATTTAATTTTCTCAGTTATATAGCATTTAATTTAATGAACTAATCTTTATTTTCAAGCTTAAAACATTTCCACACAACTAGTAATTGCTTTTTTAGAATAATATCCAAGCATTATTACTTTTTCTGCCCTATTCTAAAAATGAAAATTATCAGTGGATGAGGATAAGAATTTATTATAAGCTTTTCTTTTAAATGAATGAGATTTCTAGCAGAAGTTTGGATATTTAACAGTTTTTGCCATGACTGTCTCAAACTAAACTGTAAGAAGCATCTGAGAAATGTTACTCATTTCTTCTCTCTGGCTGGGAGCTGCAGTATGCACTCATGTTTTTTCATTTCACTGTGGTTTGTGTCTTTCAAAATATTTTTATGTCTAACAATGAAACAAACTTCCTTGGAAATAATGATTTCCATTACTGGATACAAATATCTAAGCAGAAATTTGTTTGTTTCTATCAGGGTATCTTTCATTAGCAGGAAAGTCAAGATAATGCTTTAAAATTTTTTTCTATATTTAAAATTTAAGCAATTCTTGACACTTTAAGAGAGGATGAATTTGTCTCAAAATTCTATTAGTCAAAAGTTGAATAAGACCCCATACTGGCTTTCTGGAAAATATTTAAATGATTTCCTTCTAGTTATTCTAGCAATAATGGAATTCAGCTCAGGAAGTTTATGTTAAATCTAATCTCACTGGAGTTTCCAGTGAGCTTTTCACCTTGCCTGATGGACGATAAAGAGTCAAGGCCCCTTTCAGCTGAACTGCCCTCTTTTTATACTACCCCCTCCCAAATTCTGACTGAAGAGCACATTTCATGTAAAAGGAGAGTTTTATTTAAGATACATCTTAATCCAAATTGAATTCCTATTATCAGATTGGACTACTCAAAACATATGGCAGTTAATATTTACAAATATTGACTTCAGTCAAGCCCTTTGGAACAAAAAAAGTAATTCCTTGATTTCTTAGTGATAATTAAGAAGGGTGTTTTTTTTTGTTTGTTTGTTTTAGTTGGGCAGTGCACAGTTTTACATCTGTACTCTGAAAGCTGGTTTGCAAGGAGGTGTACACATATTTTTAGTCAAATTACTAGCATTTTTGTAATGCGACTTAAGTTTTTGTAATGACACATGATTCAAAAGAGTGAAAGAACTGAGTTGCAGATCTAAGCTTTGCAATCCCAATCTTAAACTGGAATAATAAATTCATTTCAGTCATAATTGACTAAATACTTCTTATATTTCTAAAAACATCTAAGATATTGCTGGATGTATTATAGAAGAAATATGGAAAATGGAGAGAGACTGGAATGATCTGTGTAATTCTGGGTAAGTCTTGTAATCTTGCTGTTAATTATTTTTTTCTTTGTAAAATGAAGACAACTATTTCTGCCTTATTAGTTCTGTAAAGTTGATTTGAAGATCAAATGTGAATGAAGGTGGAAGTGACATGTAATTTGGGAAATAATTTTGGCTTAATTTCTGTCTGAAGTTGAGAGAGATTGAGAGAGAGAGAGAGTTGGGAAGGAGGATCTGACTCAAAGTGATATTTCTACTCAAGCTGACAAGTCAACAGTTGATTACCTTTCATTTAACACTCAGCATCAGGGAATGGGCAAACCTATACCATCGTTGGAGATTTTCTTCCCCATTTCCTGTTTAAGAAATTCCCATCTTGGGTCACATTGTCTTGGGAAGTTAATTAGTCCAGTAAATTTATTTATGGTGAAGTGTTAACGCTTGGGGTGGATGAATACTATATATTTTCATCTGTACACATGAATGACAAAGCCTTTGAAAAAGCTACACACACACATATATACATATACTGTATATACATATACTGTATGTCCATACACACATATACATATATTTCATTTCATTTAAATGTATTAAAAATAAAATTGTCATATTAAAACAAATAGAAATATTTTAACTTGGAAAACTAAATTTACACTAAATATTAAAATAGAAAACTTTAAATGAATCTCATACTTTTTGCAGACTGCTATAATTGTGTTTTCACAACTCCTGAGGGCATAATAACTTTCCTCTGTCATTAGCGGCACTTCAAGGGAAATGTTTCACATATGATGGCTTAAATATTGACTCTTTCAAAATAATCTATTCTGGGGCTATAGAAGGGGTCTTAGAAGCCTCATCTTAATAAATGAGAACTCATTCAATGTTTAATGGTGAGATCCAGGTATTCATAGAGTAGCCATACAAGTTACAGAGAAATAGAGATGCAGAAACAGATTCTGGAGGATAAAACAAAACAGAGACTGAGAGTGAGAGTTAGAAAAGAGAAATCCTAGGTCTTTTCAAAACACAGTAATCTAGAAAATCATTTGATTAACTCTTTTTTGCCTCAACTTTCTAGAATGAGATTAAGTAAGTTCAAGGTATCTCCAGAATAGACTTCATAATTTTTGTATAGGGACATCTTGGTAGGATAAATCTGTTGAAAGAGATGCTTTATGCTGAGATGACATGCCACAAATATATGTATAATTAACAAATATATTATGCACATATTATTTAAATATATACATATATTTTTAATTCTCACCTCCATAAATATATTTTTACTATTCATAAAATGAAATGAAGAGAAGAAAGGATGAAGAGGAAGAGAGATGATGAAGATAAAGGCAGGGATATTTACAGCCTTTCATCTTTTGTCTGTCTTGGGACTATTTTGACACTCTTGGATATTTTGACACTTTAGATGTCTCTGGGAAGGTACAGCGGGGGATTCAATTTTTTCTTGCTCATAAAAACCACCTGGAGTGTTTGCTAAAATTTCACAAACTTAACTCCTATCCCAGACTTATCCAGTCAAGATCGCTAGACAGAGGCCTGGAAATGCATGTTTTTATCGCGTTCTTTTGGTGATTTTTTGAATCAGAAATAGATGTGAAACACTGATACAATAGAAACAGACAGATGTTTTGAGTCAGAGAGATAAAAATAAGAATCTCAGGCACTTACTAGTTGTGCGACTGTGAGTATATCAGTTTCTATATCTCTAGAATGGAAATCACAGTGATTTCTTTCTTATAGGACTGAACCAAGTCACTTAAAACCATCCTGATGACAACACCTGACACAAAGCAGACATACAATATGGATTTGCTTCCCTCCCATTCTTTTCTATCCAGGAACCCAATGTTTGTTTTCTATTTTCCTCTCAATGCTAGTTACTTGGTGCCACTCCATAACTCATGGGAAGATTGTGCTCTTTTTTTTCCCCAGTGAACGCAGATGTTTAGGCAGTATCAACAGGCATAATAAGTGAAATGGCAATTCTCCGAGTTCAATAGAATTAGGCAAACATCTACGCTTATTTTGTTTTTTGCATCTCATCTTTGGAGGGGTTGTTTTGATAAGTAGCAAATATTCTAGTATTAAAACCCCAAATAGTTCTCCCCAAATAAAACAAATGAAAAGACCTAACCCCCCCCAAAAAAAAACTTCAACCAAGCCTAACCTTCAAACCTTATTTCATTATTCTTTACAAAAGCTTCAAACTGAAAATGGTGAAATATCAGTCCCTGGAGAGAAACACAGCAAGAAGGAAGAATATTTTTATACTAATAGAATAAAGTGAATACAGTTATTTCATTGGCAAAGTAATTTTTTTTAAACATGTGGGGTTCAATTCTGGGTTAGGTATACAAATAAGGTAATTTCTTAAAAGGAAAGGTCAGTTGTGTCTTCAGGGTATATTTTACAAACATCTATTGAATATCATTGTGTAGTAGACAATGCTAGATGCTAGAATATACATAGTTCCTGACTTGAAGAATTTCACAAACTAGTAGGGGAGACAAGACAGGTGCATAAAGGTAAATGTATAGCAGGAATATATTATAATAGTGGTCTGAGTAGCTCTAACAATTTTTCATTTCCATGAATGCATACTAACTCATATTAACTTTCAGACAACTTTGGAATCAAAACTAGATATGTTGCAATTATAATCAATATTTTGTCATCAGTCTCAACAATACCATTAAAACCAAATTATAATCTACACTGTTAGTGTTGTAACAAAAAATACATAGCAGTTCTTAACCCACTTTGCCAATACATTTTATATGGCAGCCTCTAATTAACTCATCACTCTCTGCCGGCCCTTATTAAATTCTTGTTATAAATAGATTGTAATAGTCTCTATACCTCAAAGTAAAAAAGGATTAACATTTATTGAACATCAACTAGCCACCAATTTCATTACACTAGTTTTCCATACTCAAGGCTACAGCAAGTTATCTTCTAAGGATAAAAAAACAAGGAACATATGATTGCCTTATGAAGGCTAAACTAAAAAGTTAGCACCTGGTAGAGGAAATTAACCAGCCTTAAAAGAACCAGGTTAAAATAATAGAGTGGAAATGTCTCAAGTGGTTATTCCAATATAACCTACATGCAACAACTGCATGATAAGATTGAGTCGTAGACAATGGTATTAATAAACAAAAAGAAAGAGAAAACATACCAACTGAGGCTAGTCAGAATATGCGTAGTTAGTAAGTCCAAGAGAATGTAGATAAAGACAGAGCCAATATATTCTAGTACTGCCTGAGAGGGAAGGCATCTTTATCAACAAGAATTAGGAGGTCACTCTTCTTCTCATTTTATAAACGTCTAGAAGATGTTGTAAAAGAGGGCTTTTCCCAAGGTCATTATATTCCTATGGTTTTGACTTTTTACTCGCCTAAGTTACTTTATGATTGGGACTTAACTTCCTAAAGAGAGTAATGGCAGAAAGCACACATTAATGAGGAAGACTTCAAAATATCTGATTCTTGGGATACATATTTTTCCTTATTAAAAGTCTACCTCTTAGGGTCTGGATAAGATTGTTTAAACCTGCCATTTCATGCTTTGCTTATAGTGTAATGTTCTTTTTAATATTCTTATGAGTTTTCCAGGCTGGGGCAGAGGGACATGCTTACATTTTTGGGGTCATTTTTGTCTCTAATTTGCTAAATTTGCCTACTTTGGGTCTTGTGTCTTTTTTTTTTTTTTTAATCTTCTCTGCTATTGATCCGGGAAATGCAACCTCTTGCCTTCATAACCACACACACACACACACACACACAAACAAACAAATGTACAATATATACAAGGCCAGAGTAGGCATGGAAGCTTCCTTGAAGTTTTGAGATAATGGTACTTTAGGGCAGTGCAAACAAGATTAAGGTGAGCCTTAGGTATCTGTGTTTTCTTCTACCACTCTAGTCATTTTTTTCTCTACTATTTCCTTCCCCCATTCTCTACTTCTCTTCTGGAAGTATCTACCTGGCGATACACACACACACATTTTCCCATTTTCTTGTGACAAGATTTCAACTTTCAGCAGCATCACCTACCCACAATTCAACGGAAGTTTAGACATAGTTACCGGTGAGAATATTTTTGTATAAATCCTCATTCGCAACCCAGTTTCAGTATGGTTCAAGTTCAGATTTCCAGTTACAGTAGCATTCTGTCTATATTTGTGCAATTTGGTTTGTTTCTTAAAAACTGATCACCCCCGGGACTGTTATAGACTAGATCACTTGGCTTTCAGAGCAGGGACGTAGATCCAGGATTTGAGTTCATACTTAGTCTTAGCTGTACTGGTTGCCATTCACAGTACAGGCTCTCTTCTCTGTCATAGTTTCTTTTCTTTTTTCTTTTTTTGAGTTGGAATCTCACTCTGTCACCCAGACTGGAGTGCAGTGGCACGCTTCCGGCCACCGTAGCCTCAACCTGCTGGTCTCAGGCAATCCTTCCACCTCAGCCTTCCAAGTAGCTGGAACTACAGGCATGCACTACCACACCCGGCTAATTTTTGATTTTATTGTAGAGATGAGGTCTCACCAATTTGCCCAGGCGGGTCTCGAACCCCTGGGCTCAGGCAATCCACTATATCTTCAGTCATCTCCAAGTCTCTGTTTACCAGGGAAAGTAGCACAGATAATGTCTTATAATGATTACAGATCCAGCAACGTCTACAGATGTTAGAAATTATTACCTATCTAATTTTCCAGCTTACAGAACTGAGGCTGGGTGGAGTTTAAGGTACTTTCCCAAAACTATACAGCAAGTAACGAAGTTAGAATTTATTTTAGGTCTAACACCATCCTTGTTTTCTTTCTGTAGCACCAATGAAGCTTTCATTTTATTGAGTGCCTGTTTCTATGTCTAGTGGTGCAAATGTTCCTTAAACTAAAATACAAGCAATCATTCACAAAATCCTTTCCGCAACTCTGCTAAGATATTGTTCTAATGTAGAATCATTAAAACTGTTGTTCTTCAAAAGTTCATAGAGTCATCCTTTGCCAAAATGACTAACAAAACTGCCTTCACTTGTTTAATTTACTTCCAGTACGCATGATGCAAATATACTGAAGCCAGTTGTCCCAGTTTCCCAAAGCAGGCATGAGGTCAGGTACATGTGGTTTTTGGAGTGAATGTGTCATAAACTAGGGCATAGTTGTGTGCACATGTACACAGCTCGGCCCCAGGAGATCCACTCCAGCTGGACTTGTGCTTTCTTACCAAAAATTTTTTTTTTTTTTAATTTTGAAGATGTGGGGTCCAATTCAGGGTTAGGTATACGAATATTCATTATGCAGGTGCCCTTGTTGATGAAGTGTGCCTGCCCTTTCCCCGGCAGATTCCCACTACTGCCAGTCCCTGGACTTATGCTTTCAAGAGAAAATTGGAGACAACCAAGTTCAAACGAGGAGTTAGGATGCACAGAAGGTCTTTGGCAACATTTATTTGGTATGCTCTAGATTGTTATATTCAATCATATCTATGGTTCTGGTTCCAAATGCAAATTATCTTGATAAATGCACAAGCTACATATGGGGAGCAGGAAAACTTGCACATATTTAGGGATGGGGCCAGTTATACACTGCCCCTTTAGAGATTAAGTTCTCTCTAGTGTAAGTCTGGCACAGAATCCAGAGTCATTAAGTGTTTGAAGAATACTGTTTCAGTTGGAAATTTTGGGGAGAGGCTTATATCTTGTAGGACAGGAAGGGGACACAATTCCTGTCCCCATTATATAGAGTAGAGAGATATTATAAATAAACCATCTTTATTTCATTTCTTTTTACCTATCTGGGATGCATTTCCACAAAGCCTTTGCTTATTGTACCTTTCTCTTCCATTCTGACCGGGGTCTTGAAGAAGTCCAAGTGACCACATAGGATGAGCAGAAGAAGAGGGGGGCATTAGAGGCAGGATAGATGGTATGTTCTGAAAACATGTGGTTATAGGAGAAGATGACTCCTTTGAAGAGAAGTGCATAATTCAGTAAAGGAAAGGGGAAATTTCAATCACAGAGTGGTAGAGAAGAACGGCCGTAGAAAAAAGATTGGAGAGGTAGGCAAGGATAAGACCACAGAGGTTTCAGTGTCATGCTAAAGAATTTTGGCCTTATCCTGTAGGTAATGTCTACTGGTGAAATTGGCAAAATTCCTATTTCTTTCTAACACGAGAATCATCAACAAAGGTCAGGCAGAAAAATGAAAATAAAATAGGTTGAATTTGAAAGAAGAAAGTTATTAGAGTTAGAGAAGCCTGGTTCAGGTTCCAAATGTGAACTTAGACAACTCATCTGTTTCTTCTGATAGCTACCATAATAACAATTCCAGGGCTATTTGGAAGAAATAAACAGTGGGTGCCCAAGCCCTTGCCTATTGCTTAGTGTATGGTTTGAAATAAGAACCAGCCTCCTTTGCTCCTTTGTCATGTGACCAAATTCTAATGTTTGGGATATAAGTGGAAGGTGCATATGGCAACATAGAGGCAGCTTACTACACCCTCTGCTGCCTTTTCTTCATAATGTTTTTTTCTGATGGCTGGAATGTCGATAGGATGACTGGAGTCCAAGTAACTATCCTAAGACACGAAGGGGAAGCTGCATGTTGGAGATACATAAAATAGTGGTGAAAATATTCTTTAAACTAAAACACAGTCTTTCACAAAGTCCTTTCCACAAGTCTGCTAAGATGTTATCCAATAAAATATAAGACATTGGATGCCTTAAGATCATGTAGTCACTTTACCAACCTTGGATGACTTACTTCTGGATTGTGTTATATTAGAGATAAATGGACTCTATCTTATCTGAGCACGATTATTTTAGATTTTTTTTTTTTGTCTCTCAGAGTTGACCTGAATCCTAACTGATATAAATCATACAGCTAGTTAGTAGTAGAGCTGGACTTAAGCTCTTTTGATTTCAAATTTAGTTGTTTTTATTGTACCCCCCCTACAAAAACTGGCACCTCCATTTACCACATTTTTAGGGACCCTGTGAAGATGAAATAAGGAAACAGTTAAGAGAGCTCTTTGTAAATGAGGCCTCATTTATATGTGAGCAGAAGCAACATTTTGCATCTGTGGAGAACTGTGGAAAAATACTTAATGCCTCAGCCTGCTTGTTGGTTGAACAGGTAGGAGGAAAAAAAAAAAAAAGCAAAAGCCGTGTTGTGCTAAAGACTTGGATTCCAAATGAACCGGAAACGCCTTTGGCTGATTTCTGGGCAGAAGATGCCTTTCAAGTGGAGAAGGATGAGTTACTCTTGAGCATCCAGGACCTCTCTGACTAGCTGTGGTTTAATGCTGCCCAAACTTTTGTGTAAATACACCTACAACTTAAGTAAAATAGGAAGGATTGGGGATCTGAATTGCCCTAGTTGGTATATTCTCAGTGTCCAACATCTGCTCATGAAGGAAATTGTGTTAGTAATAAGTCAAATTCCTAGTATTAGGATTTGAGTTGCTTCAGGAGTGAGTGGCCAGGTTTTCAGAGGCTTGTTTGCTTTATGAAGAGTATTCGGGCAGTCTTTGCTGACCAGAAGTCTCTCACAAACAACAGGTTTTCACACAGGGCTTTTCATATTTTCTGCCTTGAGCCAGGCTCAAATACCAAGGAGTCCCTTGGGGTATTTTTGCAAGTTTGCTCTTTTTCCTTTTGCAACTGGCAAAGAGCAACAAAACCCAATGCTTAGAAGGCATGCATATGCACTGAACACTTTGTTGGGCTCCTTTGAAAGGTGTGGGGTTGCATCCCAAAACAAACCACAGTGCTGGAATATGCTGAAGATGTTTTCAACTCTCATTGCATAATTCAGGACTGGTGATACCCCGATGTGAAAAGGTAGGGCAAAATAGAGTTACGACACAAGAAGTAGGTCAAAGAATACAGTGACTTAGAAGTGAGGTGAAGAAATCACAATGATGATGATGATATCTAACACTCACTGAGTATATTCATGTACCAGGTGTTGTTCTAGCACTTTGCATGTGTTATATTAATTAATTCTCCTAAAGATGCTATGTGCCAGTGATATTAAAACTATTTGACAGCAAGTCAAACATAGTACAAGTGAGTGAGATCAGATCTTGCCTTGGTGCTTGGGTCTGTGACCTGGAAGCCCCAGGCTATGCCAGATATTAACATTTTAGGCACATTAGCTTCTGGATTGAGGAGGAGGATTAGAGTGGGAAAGATAGTGTGGTTACCTTGCCAATTTTACCTCTTCCCTGCCCTCTCCTGCCCTCTTATCCCTTCTCTTCTCTTTCTTTATGTCCCATCTCCCTCTAATCAAACATTCTGAAGAGTGAGACAATGGTTCTCCCACATATGGAGTATACTAGCAGGGACTTCAAGCTATAATTTAGGAATAAGTAATATGAAACTAAAGTAAAGCAAGGTATATTAAAAGAGCAGAAGAAAGTGAGTAAAAAAGGATTATCAATAATTGTTTAGATCAACAACTCTCAAACTCTTTGATCTCAAGATCCCATTTAGTCTTTTTTTTTTGAGTTGGAGTCTCACTCTGTCGCCCAGACTGGAGTGCAGTGGCCGCTCCCGGCCACCGCAGCCTCGACCTGCTGGGCTCCGGCGATCCTTCCGCCTCAGCCTTCCAAGTAGCTGGAATTACAGGTGCGCGCTA
>CAUYQG010136186.1:0-21639 GCA_963574415.1 Tarsius wallacei | reverse complement strand
TGCACAGTGGTTGCGATTGCTATCTTGTAGAGTTTTTGTGAGAGTAGAGTGAGGTAGCATACATATAACCAGAGTAAAATGCAACTTTACTTTTTGCCTCCACTGTTTCTTTAATCTCCATTCTCTTTTTTTTTTTTTTTTGAGTCAGAGTCTCACTCTGTCACCCAGACTAGAGTGCAGTGGCTGCTGCCAAACACCGCAGCCGCGACCGGCGGGGCTCCCGCGCGCCGTCCGCCTGAGCCGTCCCAGTAGCTGGAACTACAGGTGCGCGCTACCACGCCTGGCTGATTTTTTGATGTATTGTAGAGATGAGGTCTCGCCAACTTGCCCAGGCGGGTCTCGAACCCGCGGGCTCAGGGCATCCACTCACCTCTGTCTCCCAAAGTGTGGGATTACAGGCTGAGCCACCGAGCCCGGCAACAACAATTAATTTTATTTTTACAGAACACTCTACCCACTTTGTCTAACCACATTGCTACACTTGGAAGATTCACCCAAAGTTTGTTCACTCTTTTCCTACTTATCATTCTCTTTTCTTTCCTACCTCTTCCTTCTCCTGAACTGGTAGTATTACCTCAATGTTCCTTAAAAAAGCAGTCTCACATAGGTAAAATTCTGATTAGATATAGATTTTATACTCTGATTATATCCAAATCTCTGTGCCTTTTTAAAGGAGGTACCAGAAATTTTTTTTTTTAATTTAATAGTAATTTTAGATAGTTTTGACACATATTCGTTTGACTTTCCTGGTATCTATCAACCTATTACTTTGTGAAACTAAGAAATTAAAAAAGCAAAACAAAACTAAGTTAAATGTTCAATTGGTATGATTGATCCTTAAAATAATTTTAAAGTTTAGAATCCTGTAAGTGGACATCTGTGGATAGTTTAAGAAGGGTTACTAGAAAATTAGTATTATCTCATCCTAGGTAAAAAGAAAAAAAATATTTATAAATACCATCTTGCTAACAGCCAGAATTCAAAGGAAAAAAAAAAAACGAAATAAAGTATACATTTCAATAAGGAACTAATGTTTACTGGCTTTCAAGAAGAAATTAAAAGCAGGACATTTAGGATGTTTGAATGATTTTAAAAGTCTTACATCTTGGTATATTAATAGAGATGTTGACAAATTATGTTAGAAAGAGATCAGTGTAATATTCTTGATAAATAAGATAATCACATGGGAAGATAGTCAAAATAATTAGCCTTTAGGAAAATGCAGATCAAAACTATAAAGCGATATTTTAAAACTGTCAGAATGACTAAGGAAAAAAATAGTGATAGCAGCAAATACTGATGAAGATTGTGAGAAACTGGATCACTCATAAATTACATGGGTTTAGTCATCTAAGCCCCTGGTTACAAGACCTGCTATAATTGTTTATTTCTGATACTTGCCTGCATTGCAGTTTGCTGATGCATCCTGTCCATAAATCTTAAGTGACTTTTTTCATAGCTATTACTATATCATATGATTAAATAGTTTGTTCTGAAATATAAGGAACAGAGTAGACTAACTTTAGTTGAATGACAAACAATATTTTTTAAACAGCCTTCTGGTCAATAGAACTTTGGCAATGGTGTAGTTCTGAACACCACAGATTAAAATAATGGAGCCTGACTTTATCTGCCTTTGGCCAAAATGGTGAACTAAGAAAAAACAAAACAGCCTTGACAGCTGACAACTGGTAGCGGGCTTGGCAAATAACAGCAGTTCATGGTGTTCCCTGCTGAATATAAATGATTTAACAGAATATCAACATCTGATGGCATTACTCCATGACCATAATGGAACAAAACCAATTGCAAGGACATAATGCAATCATAAAAATTATTAAATATCCCTCTCTTGGCCAAATGACTGGTTACTGCCGCTTTTCATATGGCAGTTCTAACTCTACTTTTTCCTCTCACCTCCTTGATTAGAAATTATGAAGATAGGCAATTACCAATTTGCCATCATTTCATGAGAACTCCTAATCCAGAACAGACCCTCCTTCCTTAACCCTTCTCAAAAACAACCTAGACTGCACAAAACACTAAAATATGCCCATGATATCCTTACTGAGAGGACCTACAATTCCTCATTGTGTGCAATCGCCCTTGTTACAGCATGCTAATAAATCTACTGTAGGTGATCCTGGTAATCTTTGGCCATTAGACTTTATCAACCTCACACACAATAGGAGGACTTACTTAAAATGACTGACTATTCCAAATACTGGTTAGAATAGCACATTCATGGCTTGCTCATGTGAGTGTAATCACCATGTGAGTTATAATCACTATGGAAAACACTTGAACTTTATCTATTATGCTAAATATACAACTGTCCCATGTTCTAACAGTTTCATCTTAGGTTTATATGCAAGAGAGAAAAATCCCAGCACTTTGGGAGACTGAGGCAGGAGGATTGCTTAAGACTAATAGTTCTAGACCAGCCTGGGCAACACAGCCTAGGCAACATAGCAAAACCTGGTCTCTACAAAAAAAATCACAAAATTATCTAGGCATGGTGGTGCACATCTGTAGTCCCAGCTATTCAGGATGCGGAGAAGGAAGGATCACTTGAGCTCCGGAGGTTGGGCTGCCACGAGCCATGATCACCGTGACCATGCCACTGTATCACCGCCTGTGTGACAGAGATGCTGACTCAAAAAATAATAATTATTATTATTCCAAATCTCTTTCCTCCCACAAACAACTCTCTGGTTGTCCAATCCAACCAAACCAATGGGAAAGAAATCTCATTAGATACAATTTACAGGAGTTCGTTTCCCAGAGCAGACAGCAGAGAAGAAAAGGGTAGAGAAAGGGTGTGTAGTGGTAAATGAGCAAAACGAGAATAGCTATAAAGTCTAAAAAGTCAATATTTGCAATGGACTTAGTTCTCTGAACTTAGCAGCACCTGTCTCTTTGGAAAGAATACATGTACTTTTCATTTTGCCACAATTTTTTTCATTTTTTTCATCTTCATTTCTCTGAGACTAATTGTCATTTGAATTAATCATTATGTTTTTACTTTTTCCTTTTTTAAAAAGATAAACATCTCTTTGCTCTTTAGATTTTGATAAAAACAAAATAAAGAGACAGGAAGGCAGAATGTTCTCCCAAAATGCTCAGCATTACTAACCATAAAGAAATACAAATTAAAAACAAAGAGGTGCCATCGCACACCAGTCAGGGTGGCTATCATTACAACGTCAAAAAACAACAGGTTTTGGTGAAGTTGTGGAGAAAAGGGAATGCTTGTATAATGTTGGTGGGAATGGAAGCTACTTCAGCCTCTGTGGAAAACAGTTTAGAAATTTCTCAAAGAACTAGAAGTAGAGCTACCATTAGCCCTAGGAATCCCATTTTGGGAACATACCCAAAGAGACACATATCGCTCTACCAAAAAGATATCTGCACTCATATGTTCATTGCAGCACTATTCACAATAGCAAAAACATGGAACCAACCCAGACGCTCATTGAAAGTGAACTGTATAAAGAAAATATGGTACATATACACTATGGAATGCTACACAGTCATAAAGAACAAAATCACATCCTTTGCAGCAATATGGATCCAGCTGGATAAAACAAGGAAGAGGCGTAGACAAAGCAGGGAGAAACTGGGAAATCTCACATGGTTTTCTTTGTCTTTCCTTCCCACGTAGGACATATGCTTTCTATTCCAGATTAATAAATGAGATCATTTTAAGTGAATTATCACTAAAACAAAAACTGAATACTGCATGTTCTCACTCATAAGTGGGTACTAAACATTGGGCGAACACAAGGATGGGAACAACAGACACTGGGTACTGCTAAAGGAGGGAAAGAGAGACAGGATGGGAGGAGGAACAAGTGATACAAAACCACACTTTGGGTATCATGCTTTATGTTGGCAAGAAGAGTTCTTCAGAAGCCCAAACCTCACCTTCACATAATATTCTTATGTGACAAATCCTCACCTGCACCTTATGATTCAAAAATAAAAATAAAATTAACACAATCTTATACAAAAAATTATTCCCATTTTAGATTGCCTTTGAATATGTGTTTTACCTGAGATTCCCCTTCTGTAATGAAAATCATTTTTTGAATATTAAGCAAGAAAGTAGTATCAACTGTTCTATCAGCTAAGTGTGTGTGTGTGTGTGTGTGTGTGTGTGTGTGTGTGTGTGTGTGTGTAATAGAGTATATTTGGTACAATAAATAAAAAAAATACTTAACTTTATTGTATACATTTACCTGAATAATTACAACTTATTCTGTCTATAAAACTGCAATTTATAACCTTCATGGGTTATTTTAAAACTTTTTAGGCACCATTTTTATTTCTTTAAAATCTCTGATCATAGGTATATGCATTTAAACAGAGTTAAAGAAAATCTCAATGATTATTACAAATTAAAATATGCCTTTAGAAACTTTCAAAATAAGAAGAGATTAAAAATGTGATCAATCTACTCTAAATTCTAATCAAATTTCTGTAAAGGGAATTCAGTACTTTAAATTAAAACTATGTTCTGAATATATAAATCAAAGTTATGCTTATTAGTACTAATTAGATAAAGTCTTTAATTAAATCTTAGTTATTCATAATAGAATTTTAAATATCATCAAAATTAGATGTCAGAAGTAATTACTGAAAAAAAATTCTAGTTTTGACAATTTTGCAATAATCCCATGCAAACATAACTTTTATTTCAGACTACATAGTGGTACTTTACTTTGTTTTTTGAAAATGGTAAGTTTGGGAATTACTTACCACCTTACAAAATATATTTTCTTCTTTCTCAATCCAAAAAAAATCAAAATACTTTATATTTAACTCACCCACAGGCAGATTGAAAGCAAAGCATTAAAGACTGAAGCAAAACATTCATAAAGATGTCTTCCTATCCCATCCTCACCCTTATCCAGTAACAAGAATGGAAGCATGAAGCCTCACAGAAAGGGCAAGAGTTATAGGAGGCAATGTAGCATTAATTTTTTGCAGGAAAGATCCAGATTTGGAGATACTATCTTAAAATGATAGTTTTGCATCTATTTTTTTTAGTGACTCATGGATCCAAAGTAATGAAGGCATTGCATAAGTGTTATATAAGCCATTGCATAAGTATTAAGTACAAGCTATTTTCTATTAAAACATATTTCCCCCAGTGTTAACAGTGTTTAGCATGCAATGGAATATTTCCTTTTACATGTTAACAATTTCTCTCAGAAGGATAAGCATGCATTGCCATCTCTAATTCTAAAGTAATTATCTCCATATATTGACCATAAAACACCAACCTCATATTGTTGATTGCTGGTGTTGCTACAGAATAAATGATCATGGTTGCTGAGCTAATGCAAAGGCTCATTTCATCAAATCAGACAAACAGAAGTCAGAACTCTTTCCCAGTGTGAAGCTTTACTAGTTATATCAAGGATAAAACAAGAGTCACAAAGCACAGAGAAACTGGGAAACTTCACATGGTTTTCTTTGTATCTCCTTCCCACGTGGCACATACACTTTCTATTCCAGATTAATAGGAATAGAGTTAAAACTGGCTGAAGAATGATCTCGCAGGTCAAACTTTCCAATTATAATTTCACCCTTATCTTGAATATATCCACTATGGTGTTTCACACTCTCTGTTTCCATTCTGGTCTTTTAGAGTACTATCCATATCCTCCATAGGGATTACCAAATACAGGCGTATCTCAGGGAGATTGTGGTTTCAATTTCAGACCACTGCTATAAAGTAAATATTACAATAAAACAAGTCACAAATTTTTTGACTCCCCAGTGCATATAAATATTATGTTTATACTATAGTCTATTATGCATACAATAGCATTATGTCCAAAAATGTACATAATTAGAAATAACATATTGCTAAAAAAAATTCTAACAATCTTCTGAGCCTTCAGTGAAGTGCGATCATTTTGCTGGCGAAGGGTCTTGTCTCAAAGTTGATGGCTGCTGACTGATCATTGAGGTTTCTGGTTTCTGCAGTTGGGGTGGCCGTGGCAATTTTTAAGAATAAAACAACAATGCAGTTTGCCACATTGATTGACTCTTCCTTTGCAAAATATTTCTCTATAGCATGTGATGCTCTTTGTTAGCATTTTATACACAGACTTTTTGCAAAATTGGAGTCTATCAATCTCTGCCACTGCTTTATCATCTAAGTTTATATAATACTCTAATTCCTTTGCTGTTATTTGAAAAATGTTTAAAGCATCTTCACTACGAGTATATTTCATTTCAAGGAACCACTTTGTTTGCTCATCTATAAGAAGCAACTCCTCGTCTGTTCAAGTTTTATCATGAGATTACAGCAATTCATTTACATCCTTAGGTTCTACTTCTAATTCTAGTTCTCTTGTTATTTCTACGACATTGGCAGTTACTGTTACTGTCTTCACTGATGTCCTGAACTCCTCAAAGTCATCCAGGAGGGCTGGAATCAGCTTTTTTCAAACTTCTGTTAATGTTGATAGTTTTAGCTTCTCTCACCAATCACAAATGTTCTTAAAGACATCTGAAATGGTGATTCTTTTCCATGAATTCTCAACTTACTTTGCCCAGATCCATAATGGGAATCACTATTTAAAGCAGCTATGACCTTACAAAGTGTATTTCTTAAATAATAAGACTTGAAAGTCAAAATAACTCCTTGATCCATGGGCTGCAAAATGGATGATGCATTGTCAGGCATGAAAACAACATTAAATATCCTTGTACATTTCCATCAGAGTTCTTTGATGACCAGCTACATTGTAATATTTTGAAAGGAATCTTTGTTTTCTGAGTAGCAGATCTCAACATTGGGCTTAAAATATTCAGTAAACCATAATGTACACAAATATGCTGTTGTTCAAGCTTTGTTGTTCTATTTATAGTGCACAGGTAGGGTAGATTTAGCACAACTGTTAAGGGAACTAAGATTTTTCAGGATGGTGAATGCACATTGGCTTCAGCTTAAAGTTATCAGCTTTATGAACCCCTGACAAGAGAGTCAGCCTGTCCTTTGAAACACTGAAGCCAGGTATTGACATCTGTCTAGCTGTGGAAGTATTTAGTGGCATCTTCTTCCAAAATAGGTCTGTTTTTGTTTACACTGAAAATCTATAGTTTAGTGTAGCCACGTTCAGCAATGATCTTAGCTAGATCTCCTGATAACTTCTTGAAGCTTCTCCATCAGTACTTGCTGTCTTACCTTTCACTTTTATGTTATCATAAAACATCTTTTCTTTTCTTCTTTTCTTCAACCTCATAAATGAACCTCAGCTAGTCTCAAACTTTTCTTCTGCAGCTTCGTTACCTCTTCAGAATAGCCTTCATAGAATTGAAAAGAGAGCCTTGCTCTGGGTTAGGCTCTGGTTTAAGGTATTATTGTGGCTTGATATTCTAGTCAGACAACATGTAGGACACGAGTGATTATTTTAGATGTGAATTAACCATGTAACCTCAAGTCTGGGAACACCTTCAAGATGTCTAGTTTATATATGACTCTTTATTTGGAAACACCTATTCACTGTAAGCTTTGCCTTCTCTCCCAAACAACCCTTGATGTTGTTGCATACACCATAACCTGTGACATTTGTATCTACCTACACATTCCCTCTAGATCACATATACTTTTTCCTCAAGATATAAGCCTTCGGTCTGGGGGTTTGTGGCATGGAGCTCTACCTTCTGGTAGTCACCCAAGACCATGCTTCTGTCTATAAATTCCCCTATTAAGTCACCCTATATAAGCAAACTGAATTTGTCTGTCTCATTCTTTGGTTTCTTAGCAACTTTGGCATTTGGGAGGCCACTTTAGATATACAGCCCTTTCCAGGAACACCATTAACATTTTCTCCATGTTAGCAACAATGCTGTTTTGCTTTCTTATCATTCATGTGCTCACTGAAGTAGCACTTTTAATTTCCCTCAAGCACTTTTTCTTTGCATTCCCAACTTGGCTCACTGTTTGGCACAGAGGCTTAGCTTTTGGTCTATCTCAGCTTTCAACATGTCTTCCTCACTAAACTTAATTATTTCTGCCTTTTTATTTAAAGTGAGAGGCATGCAACTCTTCTTTTCACTTGAACCATTTTAGATTACTAATTGACCTAGTTTCAATACTTTGTGTCCCAGTAAATAGAGAGGTCCAAGGAGATAGGAGGGGAGATGGGAGAAGGGATGTTTGGTGGAGCAGTCAGAACATGCACATTTATCGATTAACTTTGCCATTTTATAGGGGTGTGGTTTATGGTGCCCTAAAACAATTACAATAATAACATCAAAGATTACTGATCATAGACAAGCATAACAAATATAATAATAAAATGTGAGATATCATGAGAATTACCAAAATGTTACACAAAGACACAAAGTGATCATGTGCTATTGGAAAAGTGACACTGATAGACTTGTTGGACACATTATTGCCACAAAACCTCAATATGTAAAAAACACACTATCTGCAAGGCACAATAAAGTGAAGTGCAATAAAATGAGGCATTGCAAAAGGCGCAAGTTTCCCCAATGTGGGTTGGGTGAGTTGATTTGAGCTTCTAAGGTAATCCTTTTAGAATCTATGGCCTTATCAGTGGGTAAATTCAAGTATTCTTTACTCTATATCACAGTTCTCATAAAAGGATTTAAATTTATCTAGACTAGGATGTATCAATTAAAATTGCCATGATGCTATAACTTATAAATATGGCACATTTATTTCAAAAGTCTTCTAAATGGAAATTCCAATCAAGCCAATTATTATATCCTTCCTCATATTTCATGTTTCCCCATTGTGTCCCTTTTCTTTGTGTGACCTAGACCTTTCATCTCCTCCACCCCCATGCATAGTAACAGAACCTGAAGGCCAAAGACTTCCTCCTAAATATTTTCTTGACTTTCTAAGAACTAGAGTACCCAAGATTAGCATCATCAGTATCAGTGGCATTTAATTAGGTAAGTCTTTCTGATCCTAATAAATTGTTACAGTCATCTAGACTTGTACTCCAATAGCAAAAAAAAAAAAAAAAAAAAAAGGAAAGAAGGTGGAAGGAGTGAGTGGAACAGTTAGTACTCTCTGAGTAGTTCTGTCGCCCCCATGCTGTAATCTACTGAAGCAAATTAGCTGTAATAACTTCTAAAAACATTTGTTTACAGAAATTTTTAGCTATTTGGAATCAATTGTTAAAGCAAAAAGCCCCTTCAATTTTGTAGTATCTAAAATTAGCAACATAGCCATTGTGTTACTTTCCTGGGGACACCATAAAAAATTTGCAAAACCATGTCACTTAAAGCAAATTAAATTTACTTCCTAATAGTTTTGGAAGCTAAAAGTCTGAAATTAGGTTGTTGGTAAGGTTATGTTCTCTCTGAAGGCCCTAAGGGAAGATACTTCCTTGCCTTTTCTTAGTTTCTGGTATTTGCTAGCAATCTTTGAATGAACACATCAATCTCTATCTACCATCACAAGGTCTATTCTCCTGTGTATTTGTAACAAGAATATCTTTTCCCCATGTAAGTGTTATTACAGTCCTTGAATTAGATCCCACCCTAATTCAGTATGACCTAATCTTAACTGTACTACATCTGCAAAGACCTTATTTCCAAATAAGGTCACATTCACAGATTCTGGCTGGATATGAATTTTGGGTGAATAATACTCAACTCAGTACATCCTTTGCTTATTATTTGTAATAATCTATGCCAATAATGACTCACCAAACTTGGTCTGGTATTTCTCTGTAAAATGTCTACATTTTTTTAACAGATTACCCCTGGTATTTCTATTCACAGGACTAGAACTGTCTTTATGGTCTTTCAGGCAAACAATGGACCTACTTGTATTACTATGTAAATGAATAGGGCATCTCACCACACAGTTGTAGAGAAATAAAGGAACCTTCCAGCGTCTAAAAAATTAAGTCTTAAAGCTTATCCTCTTGTAATCATCTCCTGCTCTTAAAGGATCTTGTTCAGTAGTACCACCAGCAGGAGTCAAACAAAAATGTGTACTATCTTTTCCCTGCCTGCCACTCCCTGTCAATCCACCTCGCTAGATTCTTCAGATCTATACTTTTTCCTTTTTCCTGGCAAGATTTTCCCTGATCATTGGCTTCAACTTTTTCTCTACATCATATTAAGAATGAATAGAAAGTTATCCAAATATCAGGTTTTCCTTATGTTTTATCGCCCTCTCCATTTTCTTGTCAAAAACTGCCTTAGCTACATTTTTCATGAATCTGAAAGAAAATCTGGCTCATCGTGTCAACTGAACTAACACAGATGATCTGCTCGTCAATCAGACTCATGCAAATCAGAGATCTTATAAAATATCAAACTTTACTAATGACTTCAGGCATATTAGCAATTGTGAAGCTCAGGCAAAGCAATAAAAGATTTGCTAATACCCCATATATATCTCTAAGTCCTTCCTTCCTGCAACATGTTTCTCCATCTCTCACCCAAAAGGATAGATTATATTTTTAATGAGGCTGACATGCTAATATCTAAATAGTTGTGAATGTTTAGATTATAAAGCATCTCCATATTGCATTCCAGAGAGATGAATGACATTTTCTTAGAGTCCTTAGTCATATATTCTTTCACTGTAGGTTTGTTTTCCATAAGCAACCCTACATTGGGGACATCATTGCTAAAATCATTCCTTAATAAAGACCCTTCATCTATCAAATGTCTGAGCAAATTGTCTTGGTGAAATTTGTCTTAGCAAAATTTTCCCAGAGGTTCAATTCTCATACACTATGTCACCTGCCTTCTTTTTCCTCAAGTGTCCCCTTCTTTAGGAGGACAGATATGGATAACGGAAATTGCTTTATTTTCTTTCACAAAAGATGAAGATAATGCAAGAAGATGATAATGATAGAGGAGTAAATCTTTTTTTACCTTAACAAAGATGAAAAAAAATTACATCTAATGGCACAAGAGATGTGTGTATTTAATGTTTAAGACAACTTATTATGTGAAAAGACTTGCCATGTTTGAAGCTATATGAAAAAAGTTATAGTAGTTAGAAATGAACAATCAAATATATTCCTAAAAGTGGGGATATCTATAATGACAAGGCTGTAGATCATCATCCATAGCCTGAAGGCATCTTTATTTTGCATAAAACATTGTACAAGATATTAAAGAATGATAAGATAAAAAATTCAAAAAAGTTAGTGTTTTACAAGATTTAGACATAATATATTCATTAAATTATTGAAGAGAAGCTGCCAAAAATAAAAACAAAGAGCAAAATAATCAAAATGCAGTTTTTAAAAATTAAAAGAGAAAAAGAGATTAAGAAAGGGTAGTAATGAATGAAATAATTAGAAAAGATTAGCTGAAGACAGACCCTAACCTTAAAGCCAAATATCAGTGCAATGGCTATTAATAAAACCAAAATGAATCGTAATGGCTGCAATAGAGTCCATATTATACCACTGTTTATAAGTAAATGTGTTGTTTTACTAGGTATCTACGTGATTTTCTTTATGCCAGGAAGTTTCTCAGTTTCATTCGTACACTTCTCTGTTTTCAGGAGATTTAGGAAAAGTTTAGTTAAATGCAATGTATTCTGAGTGTATGTTATATTCTCATATCTATGCATATACTTATCTACATTATAAATACTGAATGAAGCTGCTTGCTGAAAAAAATTGGTCATATATAATATGTCATCATTAGAAATAATTAAATTGCTTCTTTTTTAGAGATTTTAAAACCCTAATAAGTGTATATTATGAAAAAACATCTTCCACTAAAATTCAGATTTAAATCCTAACCTTAATTTTGATTCCTTTTATTTTTTAAATGGTAATAGTAACACAACAGCTTTATGTCTTCCTTAGACCCTTATCTGTTACTGACAGATAATATCACATATGTTTTTAAGACAAAATAAAGGTCAAACTGTTACGGTTTAAACCACAGCAATTATTGTATACATTGTAAAATATAGGCAATAGAGAACTGTTAAATAAATGTTTGTGAGAAAAGATTTATCAATACTTTAGACATTGACATATTTAATCAATTAGTGCACAAATGTTCAAATTAAGGAAAATTTTTAGTTTTGATTATTTTCAATTGAGAATTTTAAAAATGGTTACATTATTTTTTTCTAAATATGGACAAACATCCTCTCAATAGTTTAACAAAACATGTCTCTTTGTAACAAAAAAAAATTATCTCAAAGTTTCTATTTAATGATAGCCATCATAAAAGCAAAATAATAAAAACAAAAAAGCAGATACCAAAGTAACATACACATTGTTCTAGTATTTGTTTGAAGTACTTATCCTTGTTATTCCTGATGCAGTATCTGTATTATGCCAACTTTCCCCTCTGTTCACAGCATCTTTGTTGGTCATCCTATCTCTTTTGATAGTTGCTGTGTGGATCTATCCTGTTACCTTGATTTCAACTGTTCTAAAAATAAAAGTTCATATTGTTAGGATGCCCCAAAACACCAAATTAATAATATATAACATACATCCTATATTTTAATTCAGAATACTCCAAACTTAGATTTGAAATTTTATAAAAATCTGCTTGGCCATAATTCACACAACTTGGTAACAGGCAAACTAATATTATTTTTTTATAATGAAATCAATTTGTTATACAAAATTTTATATAATGCAGTATCTTACATAGTTGCACTTTGCAAAAAAAAATGAAAGAGAGCATATTATTTTGCCTCAATCATGTATAATGCCTTCATACATTTTAAGTAGTATTTCAAGAACTACTTGATTTAAATATATCAATTTCTAGCAATCCGGGTAAGCTACATATGCTACACACCTCCAAATTATTTTCCATAAAAAGTTTAGAGGCAAGATTATATGAGCCTTTCAGCCCCTGACTGGAGAGGACATTTTTCAATAAATATTGATTAGTTTCCTACTATGTTCTGGTAATGCAAAGTGAACCAAAATAAAAATAATAATCCTGCTCTCATGAAGCTCATGGTTTAGTGGAGGAGATATACTAAATATGAGCAAACAAGGAAATAAAAAATAGCATATTATGGCAAGTGATATGAAGGACAAACTGGATGCCAATCTAGAGAAAATAAAAGAGTGTAGAGTGAAGGTAGGAATCTCTGTCAATAGAATAGTCTGGAAGGGTCTCAGCAAAGAAGTGATTTTCTGACTGGGACTTCAAGGGTAAAAATGAATGTTTCCACAAAAACAGTGGCAAGAAAAGCATTTTAGGCAGTAGAAACAACTTAAGCAGAAACCCCAAAGCATAAAAAACTGGGCTTGTTCAGAAAACTGAACGAATATGAGTTCAGCACCTACTTGGGTGTGAGAGGGTGCAAGCAGCAAAGTAAGCTTGGAGACATGATAAAGGACTAAATCATGAAGGAATTTACAGTGCATCTTAAGGTATTTAGATGTGTTTTAATTGCAATGAGAAGCCATTGACAAGTTTTAAGCAATGAATCTTTATTAAAACTGTAATCAGATAACTTAATGAAGAAATGGTTGAGGGAAGATAAAAAGAAGAAAGAGAAACTAGACTGAAAAAAAGAAAAACTGTATCAAACTATATATACAAATTACAAATGTATATAAATACATGATAACAATAACAATATAGTCAAATTTTTAACATTAATAATCCAAGACTTTTTGCCAGTAATGTTATTTAGAGATCCAGGAGGTTTGAGATAAGTTTTTTTGTCTTAAAAATAATTGCTGTTGAATTTGATACCAGTATGAAGTGAATGGAAAGAATAAAAGATGACTCAACCATTCTGCTTCTGGCTCACATAAATGGTTGAATATTTCTGCAAAATACTGAGTTTGGCAAGTCAGGGGAAGAACAAGGGAGGAAAGGGTTAAAGGAAAGGTTAGTAAGAATTCAGTGTCAAAGTCTAAAATGGCTAAGGCACCAAAGTTTCTAAAATTGGTCTGGAGTTTACAAAAGGGGCTGGGATGTATACAGTTTGAAGTAATCAACGTGGAGTGATAAAAGCCAGACACAGGAATTTCTTTCTAGTCTTCTATTGTTTACTGGGTTTATTTTGAAATTGTTTTTGATGATGTTTTCTACTGTACTTGAAATTCAGTAGGATTCTTTTTCCTATTCCCGTTTTGGCTCTTTCATGATATCTGGCACAGTTTTTAAAATTTATTCTGACCTAAAATACTATTTGCTATCCAAGACCTTTTCTCTGCCTGGAACCAATACCTAAAGCCTAGGTCTCGTATATTTAAAATCTTATGTCTGTATTTCCCAGGCTTATTTCCATTATCATGTTCTTTTGAAGCCTTTACAGATATTTTTTCCTATTTTCCCACTGTGATAGTTCATTATCATAGATCAACTATACTACTTTTGATATAATATATGTCTATCTTTTTACACATAAAAAAGAACAAACATAAAACTTACTCGTTTTATACAATGTAGGGTCAGGAATGACTAAATAAAATTTTCAAGGAAAAATTTAAAAGCCAATAATAATTTATAACTATATTTTTGAACAGCTTTTAATATAATTCACTTACTTAAAAACAGTATCAAACTATACACACAATTTAGAAATGTACATAAATACATGATAGCAATAGCAATATAGTCAAATTTTTAAAATTAACTAACCAAGACTATTTGCCAGCAATGTTAAAAAATAGAAAAACTAAGTTGTTTAAAAATTACTTTCAATGAACTTAACTTCTAAATTTTGCTTAACATGAGAAAATAACTTTCAACTAACTGTTGGATAGTCAGTCATTCAGATGTTCTAGAGTTGAATTTCTCTTTGGGACTTGACATAATTTTATTCTGGGTTGACTAGTGTTGTAGATAAATAATGAAATATAAACTATTTTTATTTAATTCCCAAAGATAAGCACACACAAAAACACTGAAGATTAAACATAAGCTGCCAGATCCACAAGGTAGTCAATAGCCACCAACAGGCATGCCTAGGCCACCTCTTGTGACATGACTTCTATACAGATTGAGCAAATGGTCATGAGAAAGTCTATCAATCTCAACCACTTATTTATCATAATTTTGTAACACTGATTTTGCAAAAATTTTTTATATCTTCCAAGGACTCAATGTCAATGCTACTTATGTGATACTCAAGAAAATCCGTTTAGAGAAATTAAATACAAAGAAATACAATTTTGAGTTCTGGAGAGCCATAGACCATTGATTTTGTTTGTTTGTCTATTTGTTTTGCCTCTTTCCTCCACCAAGAACCAACTTTCAATCCATTGGGGGTGGTATCATTTTTGTGGAGAGTGTGTATCTTATATTAGTCCAGGTCCAAGGGTCTGTAGCATTGTCCCATATCCAGCTCTATTGCTGTAAACTGAATTCCTTTACAGTTTTCAAGGATAATGATATTACACACATCTGTCTTTTCAGGATTTAATCATTCCTTTACTATTAAGCAATATACATAATAAATAAATACATAAATTATTAAATGAATCATACATTTAAATCCTACTTAAAATTAATTCCAGTTCTTTTAGGAGTCACCATACTGTTCCATGAAGGTTGAAAGAGTTTGCATTCCACCAATAGTGTAGAAGCGTTCTCTTTTCTCTGCATCCTGGCCAGCATCTGTTGTTTTTTGTTTTATTAATGATGGCCATTCTTACTGGAATTAGGTGGTATCTCAATGTGGTTTTGACTTGCATTTCTAAAATGATTAGTGAGGCTGAGCACTTTTTCATGTGTTTGTTGGCTCCTCATATGTCTTCTTTTGAGAAGTGTCTATTCATATCATTTGCCTGCTTTTTAATAGGGCTGTTTGGTTTTTTGTGTTTTTTTCCTTTAAGCACATTTGAGTTCCATGTCGATCCTGGATGTTAGATCTTTGTCAGGTATGTGGTTGGCAATTTTTTTTTTCCATTTTGTGGGTTGTCTCCCTGCTCCCTTGATGGTTTATTTTGCTTTGCAGAAGCTAATCAGTTTAATGAGGTCCCACGTGTCAATCTATTTTCTTTTTTTTTAATATGTGGGGTAAAATTCAGTGTTAGGTATACAAATGTTCGTTATGCAGGTACCCTTGTTGATGAGGTGTGCCCCTCCCTCCCCTGGCAGTTTCCCTCAACTGCCAATCCCACTACCCTCCTTCCATAGCAGTTTCCCACTACTGCCAATCCCTTTCTTAAAGTATTATGATAATTGTTCAAGGTTCGCTTATGAGTGAGAACATATGGTGCTATGTTCTTTGTTTCTGCGATAGATCACTGAGTATGATCGACTCTAAATCTATCCAAGTTGCTGCAAAATCCATATGTTTGTCCTTCTTTATGGCTGCATAATATTCCATTGTGTGTATGTACCACATTGTTTTAATCCAGTCCAGCTTTGAAGGGCAGCATGGTTAGTTCCATGTTTTTGCTTTGTCAATAGAGCTGCAACAAACTTGCGTATGCAGGTACCTTTTTTGTAGAATAATTTGCGTTCCCAGTAGGGGATTGCTGGGTCATATGGAAAGTCAATTTCTAGTTCTTTCAGAAATAGCCACACTGTCTTCCAAAGAGGCTGCACTATTTTGCATTCCCACAAGCAGTGTAAAAGCGTTCCTTTTTCTCGGCATCCTCACCAGCATCTGTTGTTGTTTGTTTTGTTAATAATGGCCATTCTTACTGGGATTAGGTGGTATCTCAATGTGGTTTTGATTTGCATTTCTCGGATGATGAAAGAGGCTGGGCACTTTTTCTCGTGTTTGTTGGTTGCCTGTATATCTTCTTTTGAGAAGTGTCTATTCATGTATTTTTCCCACTTTTTAATGTTTTTTTTTTCTTTTCAGTGTATTTGAGTTCCTTGTATATCCTAAATGTTAGGACTTTATCAGATATACAGTTGGCAAATATTTTTTCCCATTCTGTGGACTGTTTCCCTGCTCTCTTGATGGTTTATTTTGCTTTGCAGAAACTCATCAGTTTCATGAGGATCCGATTGTCTATTTCTTATGGTATGGGCATGTAGAATTTGATCAGGAATTGGTTACCAGTTCCAATTTCCATAATGATGTCACATGCATTTTCTCAGATTCTTATAGTTTGAGGTTTTACGTTTAGGTCTTTGATCCTGAATAGTTTCTCCTCTCACCAGTGATTGTTGTTGGAGGATTTGTCAAAGATGAGTTGGTTGAGAAATTGAGACTTTGCTTACAGAAACTCGATCCTGTTCCATTGGTCTATATGCCTGTTCTTGTACCAATACCAGGCTGTTTTGATTACTGTAGCCTTATAATAAAGCTTGCAGTCTGGAAGTGTCATACTCCCTGCTTTGTTTCTTTTGCTAAGGATTGTTTTGGCTATTCATGGTCATTATGTTTTCATATGAATTTCTGTATTGTCATTTCCAGGTCTGAGAAGAATGATGTTGGTAACTTAATGGGAATTGCACTGAATCTGTAGATTGCCTTTAGTAGGATGGACATCTTAACAATGTTGATTCTTCCTATCCATGAGAATGGAACATTTTTCCATTTAAGTGTGTCTTCTTGGATTTCTTTGAACAGTGTGCTGTAGTTCTCATTGTAAAGGTCTTTCAGTTCTCTGGTCAGGAAGATGACGAGATATTTCTTTTTTTTTTTTTTTGTGGCTGTTGTAAATGGAATAGTGCTTTTTATTTGGGTCTCTGCTTGCTTGTTGTTAGTGTATATAAATGCAACTGTCTTTTGCACATTTATTTTGTACCTTGAGACTTTGTCAGTCCTTTATCCAGTGCAAGCAGATTTTTGACAGAATCACTTGGATTTTCGAGGTATAGGATAATATCTTCAAAAAGGAGGGATAACTTGACTTCCTCTTTTCCTATTTGGATACCCCTGATTTCCTTCTCTTGTCTAATTGTCCTAGCTAGGACTTCCAACACAATGTTGAAAAGAAGGGTGAGAGTGTACAGTCTTGTCTGGTCTAGTTTTCAGGAAAAATGTTTCCAGTTCCTGTCATTTAGCAATATGTTAACTGTGGATTTATTATAGATGACACTTACTATTTTGAGGTATGTTCCTTCTATACCTAGGTGTTTAAGGGTTTTTATCAAGAAGGGATGCTGGATTTTATCAAAAGCTTTTTTTGCATCTAATGTGATAATCATGGGGTTCTTGTTTTTACATCTGTTGATGTATTTAATTACATTTATGGTCTTGCAAATGTTGAACCAGCCTGCAGCCTGGGGATGAAGCCTACTTGGTCATGGTGAATGATTTTTGAGATGTGCTTTTGAATCTGATTTGCTAGAATCTTGTTGAGAATTTTTGCACCTGTGTTCATAACGAATATTGGCCTGTAGTTCTCTTTTTTGGTTGGATCTTTACCCAGTTTGTGTATCAGTGTGATGTTAGCTTTGTTAAATGATTTGGGGTGAATTCCATCTTTCTCAATTCCCTGGAATACTTTAGATAGGATTGGTATCAGTTCTTCCTTGTACATTTTGATGTGTTTTTGTATTTGATTTGCTAGAATCTTTTTGAGGAGTTTTCTTTTTTTGTTGTTGTTGTTGGATCTTTACCCGGTTAGTGTATCAGTGTGATGTTAGCTTCATAAAATGATTTGGGGAGAATTCCATCTTTCTCCATTGCTGGGAATACTTTCAATAGAGCATCAGCTCCTCCTTGTATGTTTTGCAGAACTCTACTAGAAAGCCATCCAGTAAAGGGCTTTGATTTTGTAGGTAGTTTTCTTATGACAGACTCAATTTCCTGGGTTATTATTGGTCTATTTATTGTCTCAATGTCTTCTTGTTTCAATCTGGGGAGATTGTATGATGTCAGAAAGTCCTTCATTTCATTTAGTTTAGCAAATTTGTTTCCATATAGGTGTACATAGTAATCTCTGATAAGCTTTTGTGTTTCTCCGGGGTCAGTTGTGATTTGATCTTTTGTATTTCTGATTGTGTTTATTTGGACTTTTTCGCTCTTTTTCTTGGTCATTCTGGCTAGGGGTCCATCAATCTTGTTAATTCTTTTAAAGAACCAGTTTTTTTGTATTGCTGATGTTTTCTATGATATTTTTGTCTTCTGTGTCCTGTATTTGGGCTTGTGATTTGGATTCTTCTGTTAAAGTTGGGGTTTTGGTAGTCTTCTCTTTCCAGTTCCCTTAGGTAATTTGTTAGGCATTCAACTTGTGATCTTTCTATTTTCTTGGTTTGTGCTCATAGAGATATAAATTCCCCTCTTAGAACTGTTTTCATGGCATCCCATAGGTTTTGGTAAGATATTTCTTCATTTTCATTTGTTTCCAGAAATCTTTTAATTTCCACTTTGATTTTAGTGTTGACCCAGTGTTGTTCAGCATCATGCTGTTTAGTGTCCATGTCTTTGCAGGCTTTGGGAAATTTTGTTGGTGTTGATATTTATTTTTATTCCACTGTGGTCTGAGAATGTGTATAACAATATTTCAGCTTTATGGAATTTCTTTATGCTTGATTTATGGCAAAGAATGTGATCAATCTTGGAGTTCGTTCTATGTAGTGATGAGTAGAATGTAAATTCTGTGGTTGTTGGGTGGAATAATCTGTAGGTATCTATTAAGTTCATTTGGTTAAGTCTCAAGTTTAGTTTCCAGATCTCCTTGTTGATTTTATGCCTTGATGATCTATCTAGGGTTGTTGGTGGAGCATACAAGTCTCCTATTATAATAGTGTTAGAATCAATATCTTCTGTTAGTTTATTTAGTAGTTGCTTTATAAATGCTGGTGCTCCTATGTTGGGTGCATATATGTGTAGGATGGATATTTCTTGTTGATGGATTGAACTTTTTATCACTATATAGTGTCCTTTTGTATCCATTTTAATTTTTGATAGCGTAAAGGTTGTTTTATCTGATATTAAGGTAGTGACTTCTGCCTTCTTTTGTGATCCATTTGCCTGGAAACTCCTTTTTCATTCTTTTTGTTTGTTTTTTTTTGGGGGGGGGGTTTGAGTTGGAGTCTCACTCTGTCGCCCAGACTGAAGTGCAGTGGCATGCTCCCGGCCACCGCAGCCTCGACCTGCTGGGCTCCAGCAATCCTTCCGCCTCAGCCTTCCAAGTAGCTGGAACTACAGGCGTGCGCTACCACACCCGGCTAATTTTTTGAATTATTGTAGAGATGAGGTCTGGCCAAGTTGCCCAGGCAGGTCTCGAACCTGTGGGCTCAGGCAATCCATTCACTTCAGCCTCCCAAAGCATGGGATTACAGGCTGAGCCACCAAGCCCGGCTCCTTTTTCATTCTTTAACTTTGAGTCTGTGTGCGTCCTTTGTAGTGATATGAGTTTCCTGGATGCAACAAATTATTGGGTCATGGTTTCTTCCCTGTTTACCATTTCTTCCCTATTTTCAAGTTTCTTGTGTGCTGTATTCTCTGTTAATTCTGTGCTCTGCTTTTCTCTTGGGAAGTGTGTGGTCATTCTTTTTTTTTTCTTTCTTCTGTTCTTAATACCGTTTAAAGTGTCTCCTACAGAGGTGGCCTGGAAGCTGCAAAATCTCTTAGGGATTAGATGTCTGGGAAGGATTTTAATTCTCCATCACTGATAAAGCTGAGCTTGTCTGGGTAGAAAATTCTTGGTTGAAATTGTTAATCTTTGAGGGCTTTGAATATCGGACTTTTTGCTTGTAATGTTTTGCTGATAGGTCTGCTGTTTTTCTGATTGCTTATCCCCAGTAGGTAGTCTGACCTTTCTCTCTTGCTGCTTTTAGGATGTTTTCTTTTGTGCCAACTTTGTGAAGGCAAATTACTATGTCTAGGGGTTGGTCTTCTCATTTAATGTCACGTGGGAGTTCTCTGTATCTCTTGTGTTTGGCTGGTAACATCTCTGGTGAGATGGGGAAAGTTTTCTTGGATTAACTCCTGGAATACTTGCTGTAAGGTATTCTCCATTTCCCTTTCTTCTTCTGGGATATCGATCAGGCATAGGTTCAGCCTCTGGATATAATTGCACATCTTGTCATCTTGTTATTTATTTCCTGGATGAAATTCTTTATTGCCAAAATCTCTGTTACAAGTTCTTTCAGTGTTGCATCGTGTCTTTCTTGAGTCTTATTCACTTTTTCCATCCATTCTTTAATACCTGTTATATTCTAGAGCCAGTCATTGGTGACTTCCATTTTTTGGGCTCTGAGATCTGATTTTTCAGGAGATTTCTCTTTGTTACACTAGCAATTGACTGTGGTCTTCTTTTGGTTTTTCCTCTTTTGTGGCAGATCTCTTACTTTTCTCTTTAATTCCATTATTCAGTGTCTGTGGGAGAGGCTTTCCCTTCTGATGCTTGCTCAGCCCTCTATTCTTCCCTGATCTGGGCTCTGGATTTGTTCTATTTTGAAACAGGGCTGTGAGTGGGAAACTTTGCTGTCTCTTGTAGTTTTGAGAATCAAATAAGGTGGAGGATGGGTGAAAAGAGTGACTAAGACTCAAAAAAGACAAGATGCAACACTGAAAGAACTTGTAACAGAGATTTTGGCAATAAAAAATTTCATTCAGGAAATAAATAACAAGATGACAAGCCTGGAAATAAAACAAAACTGGGAAAACTAAACACACACACACACACACACACACACACACACACACGTCTAGCACAAAATGAATGAAGAAGAAAAAGAGAACTACCAGGAAAAAAAATCAAACAAACAAACAACAAAAGAAAAAAATAGAAGCCGAGCAGCTCCAACACC